>JANHFL010010332.1:129178-155592 GCA_032468155.1 Oxyrhabdium leporinum | reverse complement strand
CGATCTCACGATGCTCTTCCGATCTGAAAAGCATCTTTGGGACAACCATGACCTGGATGATTTGAGAATCCCCACAGAAATTCTTCCACGCTATTTTTGTTCTGACTGGATGTTTGGGCAGCGGGGAGATGGAAGGATTATTTCTGACAGAACCAAGTGCTTCCATCCCACCCACACACACCCCCGTCCAGTCAGAACTGATGAAGCTTCTTGGATGAGAAGAGAAACATCTTCCGTGGCACCTACCGTCATGCCTCTTCGATATAGCATTAGAGGAATTTCTGTAGAGATTCTCAACCATCCAGGTCACAGTTGTCCCAAAGATGTATTTCCAAAAGGCAACTGGACTTTCTTCGGGGTGTGTGTGTGTGTGTGTGTTTCCTGTTAGAACCGATGAACCTTCTTGGATGAGAAGGGAAACGTCTTTTTCCCTCAAGGGGAAAAAAACAAAACACTGTCCAGTTGCCTCTGGAAGAAGCACCTTCGAGACACCTGGATGACCAAGGATCTCCACGGGCATGAAGTCTGAAGGTTGCATTGAGGGCACCCCGCCCTACGGATCGTATAGCTACATGTTAATAGGAAGCAAGGCAGGGAACAAAAGCAGCAGGAGGCACTTTGGACGCCTCAAAGATTTAAGAAGCGCCTCCAGATCGATCCCACTTGCTCCCTAGGACAAAGATCCTCCTTTCAGGCCCCAGCAAGAGGCCTCTACGAAGCATACCTGCCAGTGGCGTCTTTCTGAGCTGGATGCCAACGGGAGAGAAACTGGGCGACGCCAGATTTGCCGGACTCCTGTGTGCCAAGGAAGGACTAGGAAGGCTGCCCAAACTGTACGCCCTGGCATTCCCCCGGATGGGGCTGGAGGAAAGATGGCCCTTTCAAGCGCAAGAGAGATTCCCATTAAGAGCGAGCGACAGAAGGCACCGTTGCCTCTCTCCTAAACCCAAGCTTCATGAGCCGACAGCCTGACATTAGCAACGGGGAGAGGGAAGGATGGAAGTGGGGGGGGGATGGAAGCCGAGCTGCCCCTCGTGAGAAGCTTCACCCAGTCACGGTCAACTATCGATATGCAGAGCTGGGAGCCGGCAACCTATTTCCTAAGCAATATAGAAGCGCCTAATTTATACATAACCGGATACAGGTAATAGCAACAGCACTTAGACTTACATAACGCTTCACCATGCTTTATAGCCTCCTCTAAGCGGTTTACAGAGTCAGCATAATGCCCCCAACAATCTGGCTCCTCATTTCACCCACCTCGGAAAGGATGGAAGGCCGAGTCAACCTTGAGCACGGTGAGACTCGAACTGCCAAATTGCAGTCAGTCGGCAGTCAGCAGAAGTAGCCTGCAGTACTGCCCTCTAACCACTGCGCCACCGCAGCTCATAAGTTTATTTTGTATTTTGTTTGGACGGGAAAAAACCCTCCGATTCGGCTTACGCTCCTCCTGTTACCATTTAAGCTTCATTAAAGTATACTCTTGGCAAAAGCAAATGGCCGGGAGTCTCTCTTTGATATGACGGCCCTGTCGAATGACTGACGGCCATCTAAATCAATGCCAGGGCAACCGGCACCCTCACTCTCATCTTTCAGCATTCATCCTTCTGACACACACACCCAAAGCCAAGACAACCTGCAGAAAGCACTGGGACTTCAGTTTCTTTGGCCTCCTGGTCCAAAAACCAGCTGGGCTCATCCTGACCCACCGCAATCAACATCTCCACTCACCGAGCTGGAAGAGCTCAGAGGGCTCCTGCAGCGGACCGGAGAGAGGTCGATGGAGCAAAGGACGCCCAGGGAAGCCGGACCGTTACGCAGGCTGGGAGAAGGGGAGAGGTCCTCGGACGAGAGGCTGCCGTCCAAAAAGAGCTTTCTTCTCAAGGAGGAAGTGCTCAGGCTTTCCTGCGACTGGTCAGCCGATTCGTCGGCTTTGAAATAGTCACCTGAGGGAAGAGAGATGAGATGAGACGCACGCAAGGCCATCACAATCGGGGGTCTCTGTTTCCCTCCCGAGGGAAACCAGGGTGGATTAAAAATCGATTTAAAATAATAATAATAATAATAATAATAAAATTAATAGATTTTTTATTTTTAATCAAATCTATTTTAATAAAATGCTTTCGGAGTAAAAAAATCTATCCAAAGATGGTTTTCTATTTAAGATACATGAATAATTTAGTTTATTCAGCAGGAAATGGAGCTTAGTTAGGTAGCGTGAGGCTGTATATTCTGCAATATTTACATTTTTGGTAAACTCAATTCAGTGAATCCAAGCACTGCAAGCTGAGATAACATGCACTGCACTGATGCATTCAACCACAATTTCACAGTAACTCTGAGATAAATCATAAAACAAAGTTCGGGAATATTCCTTTATCCCATTGTTTGGCAAATCTATGAACACTACAAACTCTATGATTGTTGGAAGAGAAATGCATCTGCACCACCAGGATCTAAGTGTGAGGAGGAAGGGCGAGCAGTAAAAACGAACGTAAAACCGTCTAAGAGGCTTATAAATATAATATTAAAGAGCACCTGTCATTTCAGACCCATCACGGCAGCGCCTGTTAGCGGCATCCACTCACCTGCTGCCTGCCACGTCCCTCATCTTGTGTCATTGCCGCATCACCAGCCGTCCCACTAAAGTGAATGGGACTGTCGGTGAGTCAACAGTGGGTCAGAGGGGGAGCCGCTGCAGGACAGAGTTGACAGCTGCTCTTTAAAAATTAGGATTTAAATCGAGTTGATTGAAATCCAGCCTTCTTACTAGTGATTTTAAATCACAATTTGCCGTTAAATCGTGATTTAAATCGACTTGATTCAAATTCGCCCTGAGGTAAACCCAATCTGACCGTGTACCTTTTAATTCAAACCACGCCTCGCATTTGCACCCACGGCGAAACGGGGACCCCGCTTCTTTCCTAGCTCGCGCCTGGAGCGCCGCGGACTCTGCCCTTAGCCAACATGGCGGCGCCGGCATCACCTCCTTTTCTCAGGCGGTGTGGGGGTGGGGTTTAAGGCTAACCCGGAAGGGGTGGCGGCCTGGTGCTTTTCTTGCTTGCTTGCTGCTGCTGCTGCTGCTGCTGCTTCTAGCTCGGGGAGGGGCAGCTCGGCCGAGCCGGTCTTTCTCTCTCTCTCTCTCTTTCTCTCTCTCTCCTTCCGTGGGTGGATCTAACGGGAGGGCGTGAGGAGCGGGCTTCCTTGCCGGGCTTGAGGAGTGGGGGCGGGGGGGGAGGCCTGCGGAGGAGGGGAAGGCGGAGCTGTCGGCCGAGGGCTGAAGCAACCCCCGGAGAGCCGCCTTGAGTCTCGCTCTCCTTGCGGCGGGAGCGTCTGTCTCCGGGCAGGGGCGAAGAAGAGGAGCCGCCGCCGCCGCCGCCGCCCTCCTCCTCCTGTGGCTCCTGCCCAGCGCTGCCTCTCTCCCCCCATTCGCCTCTCCACGCTTGTTTACCCGTCCCAGAGTTGCTCGGGCTACGCCTCCGCCCTGGCCGCCTTCCTCGCCGGCGTCGCTCCTGAGCGAACTCTCCCCTTCCCTCCCCCGCCGTCCAGGGGGAAAAACCAGCCTTTGGGTCGCCGCCGCCGCCGCCTTCTCACGGCTCCGACTTTGCCCCCCTCTCCAGGAAAAGTTTCCTTCCGGGCTGCTTCTGCTTGCTGAGGGCCGCGTTTCTTTGTTTCAAATTGATGCCATTTGCCCGGCCTCTTGGCCTGCCCGGCTGCGGCCCTCGTGTGCAAGCAGCCCGCTGCCTTGCCTCCGCCCACCGCTCCGGGGCGGCGGCGGCGGCGGCTTCGTTCCTTGGTTTGCCATGCAAAGCGGGGAGCCCATGCCGGCGGTGGCGGCCACGGCGGCGGCACCGGCGATGAAAGTGTCGGAGAGCGAAGGCAAGCTGGAGACTTTCCTCCCAGCCCCAAACTGCTCCAGCAAGTGCAGCAGCAGCAGCAGCAGCAGCAGCGTCATCGTCATCGGCGCCGGTGGGCTGAACAGCAGCCGAGGAGGAAGCGGTAGCAAAGGCTGGCAGTACAGGTAAGGAAGGTGTGCCCTTCACTCGAGCCAGGTGGGAGCAACAGCTGAGGAACCCAAAGCCGGCTGGCCGGGATCTCGCTTTTGTAACCGGGAGGGTGAGAGGCCGAGCATGCGCATCTTTAAATGGTGGAGGTGCTTTGTCCCTTCCCCCCCCTCCCCTCCCTTCAAAATCCTACTCACATTATAATTTATAGGTCACGCGCCCTTCAAAATCGTATAATTTATAGGTTATGCTCCTGACAGAACAATAAAGCCAGTAAAACAGCTTTGTCTCCAGAAGTTATGGGTGCTCCATCGCTGGAGGCTTTCCAAAAAAGAAAAAAAAAAGAGGCCCGACAGCCATTTGTCTGAAATGTCTATGGCAGATTCTCCGTCATTCAGGTCGTGGTTGACCCAAAGGGTGTTTTTTCGAAAGGCAACTGGACTTTCCGGTTTTTCTTTGAAGACGTTGGGCTTCTCATCCGAGAAGCTTCTTCAGCTCCGAAAGAAGCACCACCTTTGCTTGAAACGGTATATAGCCTTCTCCAGGCTGAGCAGGAGGTTGAGCCAGGAGACCTCCAAGGTCCCTTCCAACTCTTGTCATTCTGTTAAATGCATTACGTTGTACTTTTCCAGTGCTTTTTCAAAATCCTTTTCTCTGAACCCTCAACAGCGGAAGTGTATTTTGAACCGTTCAGCTTCCCCACACCCCAGTCCAATCAAGTCCAATTTTCAGAGACTGCCTGGACCACTGTTGTATTTTTCTTGGCAAAGTTTTTCAGAAGTGGGCTGCCATTGCCTCATTCCTTGGTCTGAGAGAAAGTGACTTGAGTTCATAGTCACTCAGCTGACTTTGTGCCTAAGACTGGACTAGAACGCACGGTCTCCCAGTTTCTAGCCTGATCTTTTAACCTCTGCCACTAAACAGGTTCGCTTAACTTTCAAAGTTACTTAATCTGTCTTTATGTTTCAAAAAATGAGATAATTAAAGCCAGTCACAAATGGTAAACAGTTAAGCGAGAAGCACTAGAGTAAGAGCAGTAGGACAGAGGGCTTTGATGTGCTTCCCATTTTTCAGAATGAGTTTGATTTAAAAGATGAAAACCATTACAGGAAGTAAAACTAACCCATTACAATCAGTTAATATTTCTTGCTGTTATGTATATAGTAAATGTCACTATTCAGAGAGAACATTTGTATAAATATGTTGAAATATGATACATGTCATACATCTAATATATTTGTAATCGCATGCTGGACACGCCAATATGGGATGGTCTTTTTAATTTCCATTCTAAGAGACATAGATGTTATGTGTTTGGGTGTGTTAATGAATATAGGAAGTATAAACACAATGAAATAGCAATTTATAAACCTATAAGCTGTATGTCTATTTTATGCTGTCAAAATTTCTTTTAGATAACAGAAGGATTGCTAAATTTACACATTATATGGACCAGAACCAAGTTAATTTGTTATGGTCATTATTCAGGACAGTTAATCGGGGAGGTGTGATAGAACTGAACTACCGTACTTCTTGAGTGTGTGTTTGTGAGTCACCAAATCTGGCACTGGAATTTTTGAAGTAGGTCAGTGTGCCTGCTTTCAGCCAAAGTTGATTTTCAATCTACATTGTTTATATTTCATATAATCTGGTAAGATGCAAATATAGTTTTGTGTAATGGATTAAAAACAGAATGAGTTTTTGTTGTTCCTTAGGAATGATAGTCAGCTGGGTGACTTGGTCTATTATTCACTCTGGACCCAATACAGCTCATAAAGTGGTGGTTGTGGGGAAAAATAGGCAGGGATATTATTTGGTTCCTTGTGCAAAATAAATAAGAATATAATAGAGTTTTGTCTATTTTGAATGCTATAGATATGCCAATATAAAGTGCAAGTTTTACTTGATGCTGCATTCACAATTATGGATATTCTTCAATGCTCTGTAATCTCACAGTTGTTTTGGGTATCAATTTATTACTATTTCTCAACTCTTACCCACTTTAAAATTTAGCCATTTCCTATTAAACTTAAGCCAAAATGATTTAAACAAGCATTTGTAATTTGATTGTTATGCTACAGTGTGGGCATTTAAAATATGAACACATTAAAAATTCTGCTAATAAAATATTTTCAGCTACTGGTTAACTAGCATTTGTCCTAAAAATTTCAGATTTGTGTTAATCATTTTCTTTCCTTCTAAGTATTAATATATGCCCTTTTCTTTGAAGACAACAAAGGAACTCTTGTCAGTGCGTGCCTTTTTATGTATTTCTAACTATTGGACTATTGACTAGTATAGCTGTACATAATACATCTCTCAAGTTTTATAATGAAAGCAGATACTTTAAAACACATAAAATATTTTTATAAAATATTAAAGTAGCAATTAAAACATGAAAATAAAGCCATCAAAAATTAAAACTGTTACAATATGTTTTTAAAGCCTTTTAAATTGTCAACAAGGTTAGTTTCCTTACTTTAGTAGAGAGTGCGTTTTAGACAAAATAGGTAACTGTATAGAAGACGTAATTGAAAAATTGATCATGTAACATTTATGGACATCTATATGAACCAATCTATTCCAGTTGAATTATAATTTCATCAGAAGTTAAGTAAAATTAAAATGATTAAAAAATCTAGACTTTAATTAGCTGCTACATTTGCCTGGCCTGTGAATCAATGCTGTATGCAAGTTAGTTGTAATTTCAAAATACCTATTCAATTAATTTCTAAATTGTAAGGTTACAATTGTTAAGATTACAGTCATATCCACATTTGCTTGGTCTTACAAATCTAGCAAAATTTAATTCTGAATAAAAAGGAACAAGGTAATATTAAGACATGTCTACCATTTCAGAGAATACATTATTCCCTCTGGGACTTTTTTGGGGTTAGATTTGTTGTTTAAAATAGTGGTGAAAGAGTATTCATAGCAGACGTTGAAAAAATGCTGGGTTATTGGTTATAGTCTAATTTGGTCTTTCTACTACAGCATATTGCTTGATTATTTGCTGTCAGGTTCCTCTTGATTCTTAGTCATTCATTTATTTCTGCCTAAAATGGTTTGCAACATAATACAAGTAATCACCAGTATCCATAGATTAACAGATACAATCACAAAAATTAAACCTATCAATTCAGTCAGCCTCAATTAAAACAATACAATAAACTGCAATAATTCATGGTTTGATTGATCGGAAATAATGAAAATTAACTAATTTCAGAAAATTTCTGCAAAGGAAATTACACCTCCTTGACAGCTATACAATTTGTCTATGATAGACTTCCCCATGGAGAAGAGACTTGGATTTCTTCTGTCTAGTTAACAATGGCTATGGGGAAATAATTAATTTTCCACTGAACCTTAAATCTCAGATGATTTATCACATGAGCTAATAATTTTTTATGTTAAACCACTTTATTGAATTTCTGATAGCATGTGAGCTATTGGGTTTTTTGTAAAAATAAAAGAATATCCCATGCTTTTTAAAAAAAACAAACCCACAACATCTTGGAATAGTGAATCAGTTAGTGACAAAATGGATCTAGAGGAATGTAAAGCAGAATAAATACATACAGTAAATTTCTGAAAAAACACAGAAATGTTTTTACTTATAATAAATGAAAACTATAAAGAAATAGTTGATTGTGCATTATTATTTATCACAATATTCAAAAGTGTAATGTTATTTTCAGTTCTGTGACCTTTTTTAAAAATACAAGATGATTCGTGTTTAACTTGGCTGGTAATTGAAAGTCAGTTTAAGCAGCCTGTCAAATATATCAGCAATAGGTGCCATTAAAGAAAAAAAAAACCCTGTTGTTACACTTGAATGCTCTAGACATGAGATTAGAAAATCTAAAACCATGAAGTCTGACACTCAACGCGGTTCCTAAAATAGCACTCGGCGCTTGCCTTTCATTTACATTTTGAGCAAATATCTCATGTGAAAAACAAAGCTAGAGGAGGGAAAATGCAAAAATAGATATTTGATTTTTTTTTCTAGCTTCAATGCAAATGGAAATTACGATAGTTTAGTTACAACAGTCCTTCTGTCACCTTCAAGCATTTGAACACATAAAGAGAACTGTAGGGGACCATAATACAGTTACATTAACTTGAATCTATAATTCAATATCGTCGTGATAAGAAGTAGCTCTGCATCTACCTGAAATTGCATGACTTGTTGAATCAGAGAATGTCGATAGAGAAGCTTACTCTAATTTTAATTTTAAATAAAATCCCATCTTTGAATTTAAAAAGATTGTGTGATGTTACAACTCTGCTTAACACTTTTCAGGAGGACTGTGTAGAAGATGCATCTTATATTGTTGCACCTAGTTGTCAGTGGATATGGCTAAACTCGCCAGAAATTTGGGGGGGGGGGGAAACCCTTTTGTTTCGGAAGTGGAATTCCTACCTTATTACTCCCCTGATAAATCAGAATCTGAAACCATTGTTTGAAATGAATTTCCAATTCCTGAGTTTGTTACGAGAACGATAAATCAGGATATGGTGTTGATCATAATGAGAGTTTATGGTTTCTGAATAATTTAGCTTTATTTGATGGTGAAAAGAATTAAACCAGAAGGATTAGACTATGTTCTTGTAAACAATATACCCAAATTCATTTTGCACATTTGACTATTACGTTGTGTATGAAGCTGCTGGATCGATAAATTCCTATTTGACAATGCATGTTTCAGTAAGGCTTAATAAAGTCTGCTGGGTTTCATCTTTTTTTGTTGTCAGGTTCCAGCAGTTGTCAGTTATTTCCCTTTGGGATAGATTAGTACATTGTCATAAAAAACGCTGAGTATTACAATATATAACCCAGGTTGACAGTATAGCATTTCTACGTACCATGTTGTTTGTGATTCATCACAAATGGTAGACCTCAAAATTAACCTGCAATGGCCAAAATCTTACAACATTTCGATATTATCAGAAAACTTGTAAGATTTTGGATGAGTCTTATCTTCCAAGTTTTATGAGTCTCACGTGAGTATAATCATTTTTTAAAAAAAGAATAATTTGGTCTTGTTTTTTACACCATAGAAACAGTAGCCACATGGAACATCAGTAATGTTCAAACTACAAGATGGAAAGAGTGGTTTTATTTCTTTTATAAACTATGATTAAACAAACCAAGGCTTGCACAACATCTGCATCATTATCAGTCTATGCCAGCAATGGCAGATCTATGTTCCATGTGTCGTAGGTGGCAAGTTGTAACATTGTGGGTGAGATGGGAGTGTTCACCAATATCCAGTGACAATTCTTCTTGAAAGCAGCCCCATTATCTTTTAAGTTTAGAGGCTGTGTGAGAAAAGACAGCCTTTGGACCCTCAAGATGTGTGAATGGGGGTGGGTGGGGTGCAATTGTTTCTCTTTGTTCAGGGGTGTGTTGTGTGTGTGTGTGTGTGTGGGGGCAGCAGTGTCAAGTTAGGCATTTTCTGAATTTTTACCCACTGAGCCCAAATGCTTCCTTATCACTGGTATAAGCTGTGTCAAGAATGTAACGACATTTTGTAACTGAACTGGCTTTCTAAAAATCAACAACTTAGTATCAATTGAAGGCATGGCAGAAGTCAATGACATTTAGTTGACCATCTCTATAGACAATACGTTTTTTCATTTTAGTAGGCAGATATTCCCTCCTTGCTCTTAAAACCATAGCAACGTCTAGAAATGTACTTATATAGATAAACATAGTTTGTCTATTTCAAAAAGTCTACCAGTTTTTAAAAGGAAAATGTTCCTAACATTATTAGCTCAGGCCTAGCAAAGGGTGGTATCCAAAGTAGTAAAGAAAAAGTTAGAGCAGTATCAGCTAAATCGTTACATTTTTTTTCCATTGGCTTCTGCTTAAAATGCTGTCTGCAGAATTTGGTAGACTGCAGATACTAGAAGGACATTATGTGTTTACTGCAAGCAATAATACATAAAAATATGGCCTTCCATCTCTACATGAACAGCTTGCCAATATACAGCCTGTGAACTTGTAAATTCCTTCTCTGCAGTAGAGATATCATGTAGACATAAATTTGCTTTAAAAGAATGCAGAAATGGTCTGTAATGCAGACTTCTAGCTTTTGCTCCCGTGATGCTTATAGTTGCATGGCTTGGGTTTTTTTGCTACTATTTCTGATGAGAAGAAAGAATTGTTATTCCTGCATCTTACATTATTTTTAAGAATCATCATATTTGGACTTAATTGGCCATATATTGCAAACTGACCTTGACAAAGGTTCTTGAACAGGTGAAGTTCTTAAATAGATGGTTTAACTTGTGACTGAAAAGAAAAACAAGAAAATAAGTTCTACAACTTAAAACGCTCAGTTCTCTTTAGAGAAATGCATAGTACATATAGTCCTCAACGATCACAATTGAGCCCCAAATTTGTGATGTAAGTGAGTTTTTGCCCCATTTTATGACTTTTCTTGCCACTGTTGTTAAGTGAATCACTGCAATGGTTAAGTTAGTAGCATGGTTGTTAAGTGAGTCTGGTTTACCCATTGACTTCGTTTGTCAGAAGGTCGCAAAAGATGGTCACATAATCCCAGGACACTGCAACCTTCATAAATATGAGCCAGTTTACAAGCATCTAAATTTTGATCATGTGACCATAGGGATGCTGCAGCAGTCATAATTGTGAAAGACAGCTATGTCACTTTTTTTTAGTGCCGTTGTAACTTGGAACAGTCACTGAATGAACTTTTGTAAATGGAGGACTACCTGCATACAGGAATTGACTTTTGAAAAATGGCAGTATGCCAATGATACAACATAGATTTTCTATGTAGAAGGCCCCAGTTTCAATCCCTTGAATATTTGGGTCAAGCTAGAAATAATTTTCAACGGTCACATCAGTTAATGCAAAGCAGGAAAGGGAAACTTCTGACTTACAGGGCCTTCCCAAGTAAAATTTCTCCTCTGCACACAGGTAGTTCTGTACAGGTAGGGATGGCGTAATGGTTGTAAATGTGAAAAATAGTTATAAGTCACTTTTTTCAGTCCGTTGTAACTTCAAACGGTCACTAGATGAACTGTGGTAACTCAAGGACTACCTGTACTGATCATGGAGAAGAGACTCAGGTATGTTTGTTTTTTTCCCATCACCATATTGTCTGTCTGTAGCTTTGTAAAAGGCAGCCGAATTTTCCATGCACAGAGAAGAATAGAATAAATGTAGAGGAAGTTTGTGTTTTTTTTATTCCATGGGCATATTGTTTTGTTTCTGTGCGTGCAAATAGAAAAGCCCTTTCTCCAGACAAAGATAAAATATTGATTCAGCTGTGAAGAAAATGTTGTCTTGTTCTTGACAGTAAACTCACTGTTCCCTCATTGGTAGTTTGAAAGAAGCTTTGAACTAGACAGTGATATTATGAAACATTTGGGAGGTGTCCTGTGAGACAATGAGCCATACATCCCAAAACAGTCTTTCAAGTGAGGTTAAACTAACTGGACAATAGTTTGACTCAACATAAGGCATCTTCATATGATTGCATTCCCCATCTGGCACTTTGAAATGTTTTTTGCCACTGCTATCTGAAATTATGTGAAATGCTGGCAGTGCATATTGGAGGTAATATTTTGAGTCATTGAAATCTTCCAAAGAGATTGCTTTGTATCTGTATATTTCTCATTTACGAATGACTTGTTATTGAAAGGTTGATGTTAACCTTGTAGATATGAAGCATAGCAGAAAATATGTCATTAGGAAGAATCGTGTGGAATCCATATTGATTTATGGCTAGCTTTGCAAACATGCCTGTAGAAATTATTAGGCTCATGCATTCTTTTTGTTCATAGGCAGAACAAAAATAAGATCTTCATAGTATGCAAAGGCTTCTGAAGTCTTGGGAGTACATAAGGAGAAAATGTACTTTTTATCTATTTCTTTTCTATCTTATACAAAAAACCCTTTCTACTTTTTCTCACCTTGTAAGCCACTTATACAATAAGTGCTAGGTCTGAATACCAAATAGACCAGTGTGCAGGTTCTCATTTTCTCTCTCTCTCCTATTCACTTCTCCTTCCCTAACACACACACGGCTTAGAAATGGAAGAACAAACCAAACCACCTCATTATTTGTATAAATAGTTTCCTGGCTCATAGCAGAGTGCTCATTTTTTAAATGTTCCTAAGGGTAGAAATGATAGTCGTGCATAAATTTATCATTTTAATGTAGGCTTATTTTAGCATTGGCATGGCCATCTCCAAAACAGCAAACAGAAATCTTACTGCATTTGAAAAGGGCAGTTGTTTTTGAAGTCATACTTTGGGGAAAAAAAATTGAGAGTCGGTTGTAGTAAAAAGTTAAGGTGAAGGATTCCCCTGTCCAGTTGTGTCTGTCTTTAGGGGACGATGCTCATCTCTGTTTCCTAGCCGACGTGGCTAACGTTATCCTTTCCGTGGTCATGTGGCCAGCCTGACTGAACGGAGAAGCTGTTACCTTCCCACTGAAGTGGTACAAATTATCTGCTTGCAGTTGCCTGCTTTTAAACTGCTAGGTGGGCAGGAGCTAGGGCAAGAACGGAGTTTACCCTGTCCCACAGTATTTGACTTTCAAATTTGCAGCCTTCCAGTTGACAGCCCAGCATCTTAACTGCTAGGTACCTCTTCTATTTAGTCAAGAGATTAGCATGATTTCCAGTCCAATATCATACTTACAAAAGATAAAGCACACATTAGTCTACTACAATTGCTTCCTTAGTTAGCTACCATCTAACTAAATTCGGTATTGAAATGCATTTTGGATCCTTACGTATAACTGACTTGTGTTCAGCTACGTTGCATTATTTAACAAAGGCTCTTTGGGGTGAAATAAAAAGGAAAGAATAAATCAGTGTCTTGGCTCCAAACGGTTAGGCATATCTTCATTTTGAGCAAAAGTTTGGATGGAAAAAGAAAAAAAGAACTCCATATGTATGAAACTGACTTCTATTTAACTGAAGGCGTGACATAGCTTTACAACTCAAAGAGACAGCTGCAGTGGTGATGCCAGTGAATACTACTAATGAGGCATTATCAATTTTTCAGTTTCTTGGCTCTACCAGAATAAATAACTATCCATAGAATGTGATCTTCAGGTTGTATAACATTTAAACTTACATTTCTGAGCTTAGATATTTAGTGAGTCAACCTCCAGATTATCTAGAGATGGAAGATATTCTCTGTTATCTTTTTACTTGCTTGGGTTATTTTTGTGGAACCAAACATAAGCAGAATTTGATAGCGTACCTTAGATAAGTTTGAGAAGTGTAATGTGTTACCCACTCTTCTATCACGGAGGATAAAGTTAGTAATGAGTATTAGTGATAATAGTTATTCATTACCTCCCAGTTCAGAGATAGGATGCCTCTAAATAAAAATTGCTGGAAAAAAACTAGTTGAATTGTAGTTTTGAATTCAGTTGTTTCTGGGGTTTCTCAGAAAAAAACATGCACGCCACCTGGAAAGGGTGGCTACCATTTATGGACTAGATAACCTTTGGACTGATTCAGCATGTTGAAATTATACAGAATATTTTAACAAAGTACTTTTTAAAAGTTGCAACAATAGAGATGAATGTATTTCTCAACATATGTTAAAACTTAAGTTAGAAAATCAGTTGTACGAGAGGTGTAACTGCAAATCTGTTTTTTCTTGATAGACAATTGAGCTGAATGGGTTATCTTTAATTATGTCTTCATAGGGTTGCCTGTAATATTGTTGATAGATTAAAAATGAAGTCATTTGCATTCACAGAACAACATAAAATGAACTGAGCTGAATAATTTTGGAAATAAATAAAGACTGTGAAAAAAATGAATCAGAATTCCATAGATATGACATGTTCAATCTTCTGATACTTTTATTTGAGCTATAGGTCATATTTGTAAACTGTGCTAAGACTTGTTCTGGTTTGCTTTTCTGTGACTTATTTCATGTCCAAACCTATTTTATGAAAGAATCTAGGATGTATCTTTTGAGTGAGAAACTATGGTTTCTTTTAAGACGCTATATGACATGGCATTGCATGGACAATTTCTGTGGAATCTGGATATTAAATAATGTTTATATATTAGATTGATTGTTAGAACACAGAGAAGATTTCAAGGTTCTGATGTAACTTTCTCTAAAGTATGCAGGGAAGAGCGTCAAGAATCACATGAGAGATTTTGGTCATTTTATAATTTTATATATTTAAAATAATTCGGCTTTATGTTACAGTGGAATAAGACTACAATTAATCTAGCCCAGCCCATTATATCATACAGGGACTGACTGAATGCATTTGGGAAGCTCACAATTGTTTTTTTTACAGCAAGCTGTACATGTGTGCTGCCTATAATTCAGTAGTAATAAACAGCCATCAGTATTGGAATTCATTGATCTGAAATAACTAGTTTGGGCCACCTTATAAACCATCCTGACTGGCTGTCATTATTACAATTGAATTCCATAGTTTAACACACAGTTTTATCTTGCTTAATTGCTAACATTTATTTAAATATAATCGCTGGATTGCTTTGCTTTATGCATCCTGACAAGCATTGCTCACTATTCTCAAAGCTGCAAACTTAGCCTACAATAGATAATAAAGCTGAAGGAAGGCAAATCTCTGTAGGGGCGCATGGTTAGAGTGGTTGAAGCTCTTCTCTTTGATCCCAAGGAAGTACATTGAATGCCCTGCAACAATAGCTTGGATTTGCATTGTTCTCCTCTAGCGTTTTCTGGAGATTTTCTGGGAAACTGTCAAACCTGCTTTAAAGGCATCTAAATTGTTCCTTCACTGAATAAAGGCAAATGTTGTATGCAGGTACAGTGCATTCTGATGTTTTGAAAAATGGAGAATAGTCTCATTCACAAAATGTATGGATCATTCTCAATAATAGGAAGAAAGGAATTGGCAGTACAATAGATCTGGGTGAAACATAATCACAGTGAAAAGTGTATTCCTTAAGTATGTTAACTGAGCACTGTATCACCAGCGGTGGCATAAAAAGTTTGTGAAGAAGCATTTCCTTTTTCCTTCCTTGTTCATAGTAAGAAAGGAAGAGTTAAGAAATCATGCTATCCAGGGTCCTAATGGCATCTGCTTGAAAGAGAAGGGCTCAGTTTCCCTTGGTGTGTGGTCTTCCAAGCATAGCCAGGAAAAACCTACACATGGTATGTTTGGGATAAGCAGGAAACTATCTCAGTGATGCTATGTTTGTACTACAGTTTATTGTTTCAAGAGTGATCGGAGCGTGAGGAAGGAGTGAGCAGAAGTGGAAGAAAATGAATTGTAGATGGAGGACAAGCCAGCAATTTCATGTCTAATGCAGCAAATCAGAATGAACATGAAGCAAGAATTAATACTAGATTTGAATATTGGTAAAGGAGAATATTTGTAGCTCAGGGTCGAAATGAGGTATGAATATGTCTGTCGCAGGAGCTGTTAATAAACTATTCTCCATGAATTAATCTGAGGACCTGCAAAATGTTTTAGCCCCAAACTATGAATTCCCTGTTATACCTGTATGGTGAAATGTTTAAAAATATTTATTTGTTTTAAAGGAATCATTATTATTTTGTCCAGTATTTCAAACAATGGAAAAACCTTTAGGTACTTATTCTGTATCTCCATGTTATTTTTTCCTTCTTTTCTGTATGTCTTTTGATTTTGAGAGAAAGGATTTAAAACCATTTTTGAACAGAGCTTTAAATTCTTATACAGAAGGATTTTGAGTGATTCCCTCCCCCTTTTTTTTTGCCTCAAAATATTTCTTCTAGATCAGATTATCAAATTCAGAAATGGTGAAATAGGGCTGTACCATGGGTGGGCTTCAAATTTTTTAGCAACAGGTTCTCTGCCCTAATGACTGGGTGGGTGGGTGTGGCTGGCTGGGTGGGCATAGCTAGGTGATCATGTGACTGGGTGGGCATGGCCAACTCTGTTAATCTGTTAAATGTGACAAAAACTGTTAAAGTTGTTCCCTGCCACTAATTTCAGCGAGGGGAGAAAGCCTGCAACATCAATTTTTAAAAATAGTTTGGTTTAAGCATGGACAAAGCATGGACAAAGCTGCCATTTTGAGCGTAAAATAGATCTTCACAAAAGTATTTAAAAGCCCATTATGGTAGCTTTGTAAGAACAAAAGGCTGGCTCAGTCCTTGATGGCCCATTAACAAAGGTGGGGGAAACTCAATACTTTGAAAAGGCCCGTGTTGCAAGCCTTCTTTGTTTAAAAAAACATCAATTTTTAAGAATGGTTTAGGCATGGAATTTCAAGTATGGCCTTTTCAAAGTATTTAAAAGCCCATTATGGTAGTGTTGGAAGTTAGCACCCACTGCTCTCCTAGAAAAATGAAGTATTTTAGGAAATATTACAAAGGCAGAATACTTCCCCCAAAAGAGAAATATAACATGGAGGCAGAGCTGAGTTTCCCCCAACCTTTGTTAATGACATGGATCAACTTTACCAGTTTTTGTCACATTTAATACATTAACAGAGTTGGCCATGCCCACCCAGTCACATGACCATCTAGCTACGCCCACCCAGCCAATCATTAGGGCAGAGAACCTGTTGCTAAAAAAATGTGAAGCCCACCCCTGTTTAGAAGTACTTAACAGCTTCAGAATTAAAACATTGCTGGTGAAGAACAGTAAGCTTAATGGATTTTGCTGCCATTCATGTTTGGTTCATCCTATGGAAAATGGAAGCAGCCTAAATTAAAACACACGCAGACACACACAGAGGGAGGAAGGGAGAGAGAGGGAGAGACAGACAGAGAGCAGTCACCCAATACATGGTTAAAGAACAGAACCTCATGAAATATCAGTCTTTTGATATAGTGGCCATTTTTATATTGTTACAAGTATAGCACAGAAGGTTTGGGAAAACATCATATTTATTGGGAATTACCAGGTGTTTACTGGCAGTTGCCAGATGTAAATGTTATAATTAATCACATTTTGGTCATTAAGACCTTTTTCATGTTGGCGGGTTCCAGATTTTTTGTACTTCAACCTTCCCATCAGGAGTATATTAAGCTGGGAAGATTGCATTTTAACCCACTAGCCTACTATGGGAAGTTGTGATTTAATTATAGCTCCCTAATGTGAATATAGCACATATGCTAAAAAAAAGTATGTATAGCCACTCACGAGTTCCTTTGTTAATTTCCTACTGCTAAATGAATTGGGGTCATTAGAGTGGGACTGAATGGCAATTTGCTAGTCTTGCAAAAAATAAAAGCACGAGGACTGGAAACAGCAGCAAAATGAAATCTTCACACACTAAAGAAAAGGTTTGACATTCCACTTGCTTTGGGGGATTTCCTTCCCTCATGTACCTGAACCTCTTTAACACCCCAATAAAAATTGCGTGCAATTTATTAAAAAAAAACAAGCAGGGAAGAGCTGTATTCCACGAAACTATTTTAAAATATGTATCAATCTTTATGCAGACAATGATATGATTCTTGTAAGCAAAATGTAGCTTGTATGTTTGAATATTTTGTAAGACATTTTTATTTTGTATTGGCTAATGATGACTCTTTTTTTCAACTCGTTTTTTTCTCTCATGGTTCTATTAAAAAAATGATAGACATGATTTCAAAGTGATTGATTGCTCTGGATGTACAATGTTGACAGCTGTTGTGTGTTACTGATGGTTTCAAGGACCTGCATGTAAGCAGTCTTAAAACATATTAGCTTTGCACCTTAATCTTGAGCTCATTTGTATCTAAAGAGAATCCCTCAAATGAATCCGACCTAAATAATGTGACAAAAACCTGGGATACATAGATTTGTGCAGAATATTAAATAATCATGTATTGAACAAAAGGCATAAAAAAGCTTCATTGATTCATCAGGGTTCCCAAGAGTATCTTTAGCTTATATGGAATGTTTCAATGCCATGTCTTTAAACCCAGAATTTCATAGTCTAAATTCAGAGTTGTCCTATGAGAAGATGATCATAGGTTGGATACAGGAAGGTTCCTAGCAACCTCTGCTGTCTCCTCTTTAGCCAGAAGCCATTGATACCTCCTTCATTTGAATATCCTGAAAGAGATAGCAGACGCACATGTATTGTTCCAGAAGCAACCAGAGGCTTTACCCTTTTATCAGAAGAGCTAGAGCAAGAAACAGTGGCCCAGCATTCTTAATTCCTTGAGTGACTCATTTGCTAGAGAACAATCTAAGGTTTGATTGTCTTCTATCTAGTTTGTTCTTCAGCCTTCTTTAAAGATAAAAGAAAAACTTTGTGCCGTATTTGTTCTTGTGAGAAGTTGACCATATAAAATGTTTAAGTGGCTATACCAATGTTATAATCATGAATTTCTGCTCAAAAGTCTCTCTCATGTAGGGTGATAGGTGATAGAGCACTAATTTTTATGGCTAATAAAAGCTATAGAAACTTGGGCTTGAAACAAGAGAATTACATTTGTGTTCCAGCATGGCGTTAAGCAAATTTCCCTAAGCAAACTATCAGGGTTATTGATATGGTTTTGAGCTCCATGATAGAAGTTGAAATCCAAATGGCGCAATAAAATGTTGAATTGATCATAAATAATCCAGATATTACTCTGTTAACTATGGATTAATTTGCAAGTAGCCCACATTGACTGGCTCAATCAAAATTATGGAAGGGTCATCTGAAGATGCAATTCAGGTAGTCTTCGATTTACAATCACAATTGGGACTGCAATTTCTGGTTGTTAAGTGAGTCATACCTGACTTTAGGACCTCCCCGCCCCCATTGTTAAACATATAACTGCAGTTAAGTGAATCATGTGGTTGTTAAGCCAATTCAGCTTTAGAACTGAATTGACTTTGCTTGTTGGAAGCTGGCTGGGAAAGTCACATGTAGCAATCACATGACTCCAGGAATGCTGCCACCATCATAAATACACACCAGTTGCCAAGTGTCCAAATATTGATCATGTGACCATGGGGATGCTGCAATGGTTTTAAGTGCCAGGACCAATCATGAGTCACCTTTGTTAGTGTAGTTCAAACAGTTGCTTAATGAATGGTTGTAAGTTGAGGATTACTAGTAGCTGTTTTGATGAACTGTAAATTCTACATCCCGGGAAACATCCAGATCATTGATTTAGCATAATAAAATAGCACATTCTTCATAAAGGTCTCTTGGCTTGCATTTCTGACATGTTACTTTTGCGAACTGTCATTCAGTTTCATATAGAGCAGGGGTCTCCAATCTTGGCAACATTAAGCCTGGGGGACTTCAATTCCCAGAATTCCCCAGTCAGTAAAACTGGCTGGGGAATTCTAGGAGCTGAAGTCCTCCCGGCTTAAAGTTGCCGAGGTTGGAAACCCCTGATATAGAGGGTATTTAGGATTAGCTATGTTCAGAGCTTTGTTTTGAAATTAATTCATTGGGACAGTAATATCGGTGCGACATGGATGTTTTAACCAGAGTATTCTGTCTGTGCCTAGGTAACATGGCATATTTAATAATATTTTTTCTGCCATGTGGCTGTTTCCCCCCCCCCCCCAATCATATAAGAATATTCTTATATTCTTGTGGTAAACTACAGGCATAACCTAGAGGAAGGAAAAGATGATGCGTCATCTGGGATTTCTGCCTTCTTGCTTGCATTGTTATTTTCTCCAGAATGTTGTTTCTTCATCACAGCACTGCAGCTCGAACTGAGAGGCAAACTTATTCAGGGTTTTCCAATCCGATTCACAGATCGAGTGAACATATGTTTCTCCACATATGAGACCAGGCCTACAGAATTGCAGAAGCCTATAAATACAACATTCAACAACCTTGCGTGTTGTTGTTATTGTAGAACAAGGAACAAGGAGGAAGGATTTGGGACCTTAGTTGTTGTCATCCATTCATTTTTCAGTCTCGGAAACAAGAGCTTTTACAGGCTCATATAATTTGACTGCATTAGTGGAAGTTTTAATACCCATTATTCCCCGAAAATATGATCTACTTGGAAAATAAGTCCTAGCTTGATTCTTACACTTGCGCCCAATGTAAGCCCTACTCCTGAAATAAGCCCTAATTAAGACCCCGCCCATTCCAGGATGCACAGGTAAAAATTAAGCTAGAGTGGGGATGGGGGGGCTGGAGCTGCTCTATTATTTACCTTTGGACAGTTGCATCCAGGCCTCTCACACCTCGGCCCATTTCTTCTGCAGCCGGCAAGGCTTTCCTGAAGGCCTCTGTAGCTGATAACAGAGCTCCAGATTGATCTGGAGCTCCCTTATCAGCTGCAGAGGCCTTCAGGAACGCCTTGCTGGCGTTGCTGGCCAAAGAAGTTCCTGAAGGCCCTTGACAGCAAAAAGGAGGCTGGGGGCGATGCGCACATGTGAGGTGACTCAGTGGACGCCATCCCCTCCCCCCAAAAATAAGACCTGGTGCCTTTTTGGGTGACAAAAATAAATATAAGACAGGGTCTTATTTTTTGGGAAACACAGGTAGATGTTCAGTTCATTCTTTCAGCTTAGTCTCACTGTCCCTGTCTTAGCCATGATTTACAGTCATTGAATCAATCAGAATAGAGCTGAAAGGGACCTTGGAGGTCTTCTAGTCCAACCCCCTGCTAAAGCAGGAGAGCTTATACCATTTCAGATAGGTGGTTGTCCAGGCTTTTCTAAAAAACTTCTGAAGGCAAGCTATTGCACTGGTTAATTGTCCTCACTGTTAGGAAGTTTCTTCTTAATTCCAGGTTGCGTCTCTCCTTGATTAGTTTCCATCCATTGTTTCTTGTCTTGCCTTCTGGTGCTTTGGAAAATAAACTGACCACCTCTTCTTTGTGGCGGCCCCTCAAATACTGGAATACTGCTATCATGTCACCCCTAGTCCTTCTTTTCTTTAGACTAGCCATATGCAATTCCTGCAACCAATCTTCATATGCTTTTCATCTCCAGACCTTTAATCAGCTTAGTGGTTCTTCTTTGCACTTTTCCCCAAAGTCTCAACATCTTTTTTTGTAAAGATGTTGAGACTTTGGAAAAAGTCTTACATGAATCTTACATGAAGTTTACATGATTATTTCTAAAGATCAGAAAAACCCAAATTACTTGGCATTTTATAAATCCGTAGCTTCCTCAATAAACATTAAAATGTCTGTAACACCCCACTTTCAAAACAAAAAAATGTACCACCAAGCTTTAGGACCAAAGGGGAAACTGATTCTCATGATATTTGTACATTTTTGGTCTATAATCAAGGCACTAGTTACTGAATGGCATTTTCAGTGCTGCACTTCTGCCTTTTAAAAGATTATTTATCTGTAAAACATCTTTATTTTTGAAAGGGAATAGGAAGGAGTGATATCAATAGGCTAGACATATCATAAGTGAAAACCAATCCTTGGAATGTATGCCATTTTCATTATCTAGTGGCATAACCTGAACAATCATATGCTGTAATGGTATGTGAGAAACAATTTGAGAAGAGGTGCTGCCTAGAGATCAGACGGACAGATAAGAGGGAGCAGCTGCATAATGGGTAGAGAAAGTGGTTTAGAAGGAATCCTCCCTAACCTCAGGTTGTAAAGGAGATGGCAGGAGCTAGCAATAGCAATAGCACTTAGACTTATATAACACTCTGTAGTGCTTTACAGTCCTCCCTAAGTGGTTTAGCATATAAGTCAGCATATTGTCCCCAACAATCTGGGTTCTCATGGTACCAACCTTGGAAAGATGGAAGCTGAGTCAACCTTGAGAGCCGTGGTGGTGCAGTGGTTAGAATGCAGTATTGCAGGCTACTTCTGCTGACCGTCGGCTGCCTGCAATTGGCAGTTCAAATCTCTCCAGGCTCAAGGTTGATTCAGCCTTCCATCATTCAAGTTTTAATAATTTCTTAAAAAGGCAATAATCTAGGGCTCAGTATGTATTGCATGTGCTAAAGAAAAGGCCAAAAAGGGTTAGAAAAGAGTGTTAGAAAATCTTAAAACATTTTTGTGGGAAGGGATGGGCTATGAGAAAAAGGGAGAGAATTAGAGGTTATCATTGGCCAATCCTCTTACAAATCAGTATGATTCTTGTCATCAGCCTACCACTGTTCACCATACACAGTATCTTGAAATTCAGTGTAGAGAGGATAAATCATAATATTTAGTTTATCCACTTCACTGTTTTTTGTCAACAGTTTTTAAAAATTGCAGAAGAGATTATGTGGTTCTCTTGTTTAACAGTCTGTTAAGAACTATATTTTTATGGAAAATATGAGAGAGTCGATCTGTTATATTTCTCCCTACCTTCTATTCTTGGCAGTCAGCTTCAATCCATTCATGAAAGAGCACCATTATTCCTTCCTGTACTCATTTTTTTTATACAAACCACCTCAGCCTAGATATTTGTGATAGGCCCAGATAGCTTGTAAGTTAAGATCCCCTTTTCCTGCTGCTATTTTCATCACGTTCTATTTTTAAAAGGAAAATAATTAGAGTCCGTTGTTTAATAAAACAGACTTTAAAGACACATTACTTGAAAACCCTTGTACCAATTTCAGCTGCATTTGGCATGTTTCATGTCTGAATAGCAATCTAGAGTTCCTGTAATTTTCATTCATTTTGGTAAGAAGCTAAAAGGATACAGGCTTTTTTTTTAATAAAAAGCTTTGAAAGCTCCAATGTTCTATCACCAATTGGGTTGACTTCCTTCACATATATTTTAAATTCCTGCAAATGTTATCCCATTCCATTCTAAAAAAAACCCAAACCATTTTATGCATGTACTTATATATATATATTATGATAGATACTGGAAGAGCAGAGATTTCCGGACAAGAAACACAACTAAATTAGCTTTCCTAAGGAACTTTCAACTTTTCCACTGGTTCTACATATGTTCATTAAGACAATTTTTCCAGTTATGGACCTGGCTATGAAATAGGTTGAATGTCCTTAACATAATTTCATTTAATATACAATAAAAAAATTCCTATACAAAGAATACCCTATTGGAATGACTGCTACTTTTAAATCTTTTGATAATAGCAAAAAGTGCCAAAAATATCTGGTAAGCATTGTGGCTTCCTCTCAAAAAATTTGTGATTTATTTTTTTCCCCTCCCAGTTAGTTTTAAAAGTAATATATCACTCAGTATGCAGAAAAGGGCAACCATTTGCTTGTTAATTAAGACTGTATCACTGATACTGAGTATCAGCCTCATTTATATGCTTCATTTAACTGGGCTAGCATACTTTTTTTCTTGATCCAATTAATTTCTTGCATAAGAATTTTCATTCCTTTTCTTCATGATGAATAAGGACATATGGTAAGATGTATGGAAAAATCAACACCTCCAATAGTCTTTGACCCACCATCTCCACCCTTATCCCAGAAGGTGGAGCCCAATGGAAACTTTACAAGTTGAAACTCATATGGTTTTCTAGTGCTTTGCCTAATTGTCCCCCTCCCACTTTGGAAGTGATGATTCAGTCCTAAATTCTGTCTGCAGAGCACAGTAAAATTAATTTGCTAGGCATATTTTACTAATGAGCCTCACTAATAGTATTAGGAATAGAAGACTTTTGAAGTAAACCAAGACAACAATGGTTATCATAATGATATTTTGATGCGCTATCAGTATAGATGATGCTGTAAAGGACAAAGAATGTTTCCTAGTCAGCTAACAATTTAAAATTCAACACAGAGAAACTTATCAGGCATGATAGACCAGGTCCTCACATGCAATCCAATTAAACTGATTGCCAAAAAGCTTTTGCACATGAATCTTCTCAAGTTACAGTCAGCACTTGCTTAGGATTGATAAGGGTCAAGACAATTCAAGGGGAGTTAGACTTAGTCCACTTGTGACCACATAGGGATTCTAGGCTGATCCCTCTTTTAACTCCACTCCCAGGTTCTGCCACTCCTTCTCCTAATAAATAGAAAAAGGAAGGAGAAGGAAGACAAACAATGTGGAAAGTGATATATGTATATGCTCATTGCATGCCTTTTATTTGGTTACTTTTAGGTGGCTTACAGGAAACCCCAAAACCTTTAACTTCATACAATAATAACAAAAAAATAATAATTCTTAGAAATTAAAAAATTCTCAAGTCCATTGATTTGTTTGAGGTTGCTCTTCAGAGATAACAGACTACCTGCTAGTTCAGGAGTGTAAAACTTGTGGCCTGTGGGCCGGATGCATCACATGATGGCCACGCCCATGCCTGTTTTAGCGAAAGGGGAAAAAGTTGTGATACACCACTTGACGACAACATGAGGACGCGAGTTTGACAGCCCTGTGCTAGTTCATCATTCAAAGTCAGAACCAATAGCATAGAACATTAATTATATCTGATGTTAGGGTTTTATCCCATTGTGCATTATTTGATATTTGTTTACCTAGTAAGATAATAATGAAGATCTTGGAAAGATCGAAATGATGTTGTTAATGGTTTTCCCTATGATCCTCCATGAAAGTCAGAACTGAACTTCGAAGGAAACAAAATAGAAATTGATGCTTTCTGACCTGGGTGTTGGACAAAATTGTGAAAATACTATGGATAACCAGGAAGGAAATCGATGTTTTTTTTTATTTGAGGCACAAATGTCCAGGCTCAAATTATCATTTTGGTCACAGATATCCTTGAGATATCCTATATTCTGGGTAAGGTAGAAGGAGAGAGAAGAGGGCAACCAGCAGCAATGTGGATGGGTGTGATTTCAGCTGTAATGTGTGCACCATTCGAAGACCTGAAAAGCTAGATTGGTACAGATCATCCCAGAGAAGATCTATTTTCTCAATTTCAACCATTTTATTCCTCTTTTTTTCAGGCTAATCTATTGCCATCAGCATTTGGCAACTTTAGACATGCTAAACTATAGATCAATTATAAGAATGGTCTCAAAGCAGAATCTTGGAGCAAACCAATATTTATGTAAATTGTCTCTTCATTACTATACTTTGCTTTCTATTCTTCAGTTACAAATCCATAAAACGGTACTTTCTCTTAGCTTATGGCTACTCATCCACAAGAACTGGACCATATCTGTCAACTTTGACACTCTCAAAGAATCTAACAGTTTAGCCAAGGCTTTGCAAGGTGACTATTTTTTTCTACTGAAAAAAAGATATAGTGAATCAGACAATATTGATGGGATGGAACTCCTAGTGATCTTTCTCAAGCTTCCAGAGTGAGATAAGAAATCAATGGCATCTGAGATTCTCATTATTTCCTTTTGGGCATCCATACAACATCATGATGCCCATGGAAAAGGCGCAGGACTTGCTTTATGATGCCGTAACACAATTTTCAACATTTTGACCCTTTGTCTCCCTCCTGCAAGAAATTAACTAGCAATGAGATATCATATGAAGAGGCAGAAAGCATCCTGAATGCTGATTTTCTGATCAATTTGGAGGTTGGTTGGAATATAAAATTGGTGTGGAAATGTGAACTCTTATATTTCTATTGTTTGAACCTCTCCACATCCTAAAACATGGCCTAAATCACCACTGGGATGGAGGACAGTTTTAAACTATTCTTGGAGTGTCTTCCAATGATTGAAAGAATTTTAGGGCTAAGTACAGAAATAGTTTGATTCCAGAACAATCCATCTATCTCTATTCTCTGACAGAGTTACATTTTCTTTGTCTTTTCTGCTGTTTCCCTCTTCTCTCTCACAGAGTTAACAAACCTGAATTATAAAACTCTGGAAGATCTCTAGATAGCAGTGGAAAAATATTTTTCTGACTTTCTTTGATGCAATATAGGTATTGTTTTGGTTTTGGACCTGATCTGGTAGCTCTCTTTGTCTGTATGTCTGTCTCTCTCTCTCTCTTTATGTGTGTGTGTGTGTGTGTTTCCATCTCTCTCTGTCTCTTTCTCTCTCCCAACATCTTGAAATTAAACTAAGAAACAATAAAAATACCTGGCATCCAAGACATTTGATGTGGCAGGAAGGCTGGAAGTAAAGATCTGAAGATGCTAAACCCTGAAACAGGCTCTTAGACCAGGGGTCTGCAACCTTAAACACTCAAGGAGCCATTTGGACCCATTTATCACAGAAATAAAAAACACCAGGAGCCACAAAACCTGAGTGGGTTTGGCCAACTCAATTTCACTCACTCCCACCCAGTCACATGACCCCCTAGCCATGCCTACCCAGCCACAAAACCCTTCTCTTTCTGTTCCTCTCTTCCCGTATCTCTCTGTCCCCTCCCTCTCTCCCACTCTTTCTATCTTTCTCTGTCTCTCTCTCCCCATATCTCTATCTGTCTCTCTCTCCCCGTATCTCTCTGTCCCCTCCCTCTCTCCCCTTCTTTCTGTATCTCTCTCTGTCTCTCTCCCCTGTATCTCTCTCTATCTGTCTCTCTCTCCCTATCTTCCCCTCTCTCTCCCCTCTCTCTCTGCCCCTCTCTCTATCTTCCCCCCCTCTCCCTTCTCTATATCTCTATGTCTCTCTCTCTCCCTCCCTCTCTCTGTATCTCT
>JANHFL010010332.1:84705-103220 GCA_032468155.1 Oxyrhabdium leporinum | reverse complement strand
CCCAACAATCTGGGTCCTTGTTTTATCAACCTCGGAGGGAGGGAAGGCTGAGTCAACTCTCCCCCTCCTCCTCTTCCTCCCCGCCTCCCTGTTCCCCTTCTCCTTCCTTCTCTCCTCCTCCTTTAATTCCAAAATGTCCAGTGGAAATGTAAAAGCATTGTGTATGAGAAAATATCAAACACTAAAAGCCACAAATGTACAACTGTCGTGTATACCATTGTGCCTTCCATTAAAGCCTGTCTTCCCTCCCCCCCCTTTTGTTGGCGCTCTAAAAAAAGAAAAGAAAATCAGAAAGTCATTCTGCATGTTTCTGTAATGTCATTTTCTTTTATTGTAGGTGGTTCTTCCCACTTTTATTTTAGAGAAGCGCTCTTTGTTGGAAATGTATGCCGATTTCATGTCCCATCCAGATCTGTTCATTTCCATTTCCAATGGCACAAGTCCTGAGGAGAGGATGATCCGTTTTGTTGAGTATTATCTCACTTCCTTTCACGAAGGACGCAAAGGGGCAATTGCCAAAAAACCATACAATCCAATCATCGGGGAAACATTTCACTGTTCGTGGAAGATGGGGAAGAGCGATGTACTGAATGGCACTAATAGTAACTCATCCTCTCATTCTGCCTCCGAGCAAGTGCCTGTTTCAGAAGAGAGCCAGGCTCAAGAAGAGTCAGACTCTTATACCGTCCGATTTGTCGCAGAACAAGTGTCTCATCATCCTCCAGTCTCAGGGTTCTATGCTGAATGTGTGGAGAGAAAGATGTGCGTTAACGCCCATGTTTGGACAAAAAGTAAATTCCTGGGCATGTCAATAGGAGTAACCATGGTTGGTGAAGGTAAGTGGGAAATGTTGCAGTGCTTGTTACGGTCTTTGGACAGTTGCAGTCTACAGCTCTGGAGAGCTGCATTTTAAAAAGAAGGTTGTTATTCACTGAGCTGTAATCCTTTGACACAACCTGCTCCAGTCTAATGACTTCCTAGAGCACGGGTGTCTGTCACGTGACATTTTGCGACGTCTTCCCCATTTGTGGAGCTGTGGTGGGCGTGGCCTGCGCGTGACGCATCCAGCCCACGGGCCTCCAGTTTGACACCCCTGTCCTAAAGTGTTGGATAACGGGCTGGTAATTATTAGTAGTCCTTGACTTATGACCACAATTGAGCCCAGAATTTCTGTTGCTAAGCTGGGCACTTGGTAAGTGAGTTTTGTTTCATTTTACAACCTTTTTGACACAGTTGTTAAGTGAATCGTGCGATCATTAAGTGAATCTGGCTTCCCCCATTGGCTTGGCTAGTTGGAAGCCAGTTGGGAAGGTTACAGATGGGGAACATATGACCTCGGGACTTTGCAACTGTGGTAAATACATGCTAGTTGCCAAGCGTCCAAATATTGATCACTTGATCGTGGGTATGCTGCAGCGGTCGTTAAGTGTGAAAACTGGTCAGAAGTCACTTTTTAAGTGCTATTGTAATTTCAATCAATGAAAAATGGTTGTACGTCAAGGACTACCTGTATGGGAATTAAAGTTGGAAAGAGACTTAGGAGCTCATCTAGTGTGGTCTCTGCCTAGTATGTGACAGCGCTTCATATACTTTTGAGTACAACTGTTATGTCTCCCCTCAGTCTTCCCTTCTCGAGAATAAACACATACAACACCTCCATCTCTTTAAGTTTTTCCCTTCCAGGCCCCTTGTCATCTTGGTTCCAATTCTCTGGACATACCCCGGTTTGGCAGTGTTAATTCCTAAGATGACCAAGAACTAAACATTCTGCTCTTACCGATGTAGAATAGAGAAATGATGTCCTCTCTTGATCAAATCCTTCTGTTGATGAAGTCTAGGACTGAATTTGCTTTTTTGTGCAGCTGTACCACACTATTGTTTGCTTGTAATCCCCCACTTCCTGAACTCACACCTTTCATTTTTCCTTCCCATATGAAAGACTTTTCATTTACCTGTGTTGAAACTCGCCTTCCAGGATTTTCTTATTGTTCTGGCTTATCAAAGCCCTTCTGAATCTTGATACTACCCTCCTTGCTATCTCTCCTCATCTTTATCTCACATGATTTTTTTTCTTCTATTTACTATTTTGTCCTGCAAGTTGTTTATAAATATGAGGGCCTAGAATAAAATTATCTATAAAATTCCTCTTTTAGTGACAAATTCTACAAATTCTATGACAGTAATGAAAAAGTAACTTTACAATCCTCGCATTTATGAGCTTTGCAGGTCCATAATCCAAAGGAAAACCGAAGTAAGATTGTAATTTTTGCTTAGCGATCGTTTCACTTAACGGAGTTACAGGTCTCATTTGTGGCTTCTCTCATTCTGCTAAACGGGAACTACTTCTCATCATTACATCTTGACATGATGCCCTTTGCCTATTTTTGTGTGGGTATGATTGTTCTGAATCCAACTAATGCCAGTATCATCCCGTCTGTATTTTGCCATATTTTCCACTATGATCTCAAGGGACGCTCTACAGAATGATTTGCTGAAATTGGACCATAATATCTGCCTCATTCCTGTAGTTCATTTAATTGTTTTGTTCTTTCGAAAAAGGAGAGAGACTGGATTGAGTTGCATCTCAAAATGCCAGATGCTGCCAAACAATGCATTTTATCCTTGTCTGGGAGAAACCAGATTTTAAAAAAAAATGAAATATGAAGTGCCTTGTAAGGGCAGACAGAGACAATTGCTCTGCTAATTAATTATAATAAAGGCTTCTCTAAATCATAAAGGAATTAGGAAAAACTGTTTTGAGAGTTATAACAAGCGTAATAGAGCTGGCATATAGGTTTTTGTTTTAGAAGCAAGGTGACTTTTAGATTT
Organism: Oxyrhabdium leporinum; assembly: GCA_032468155.1. Lineage (NCBI taxonomy): Eukaryota > Metazoa > Chordata > Lepidosauria > Squamata > Cyclocoridae > Oxyrhabdium > Oxyrhabdium leporinum. The sequence goes on along the minus strand of JANHFL010010332.1, from coordinate 100,391 downwards.
AATAATTGAAGAGATAATTAATGTTGCTTCAGTCTCCACAGGTTTCCTAATTTCCATATGTGAATTTTTCCCCCAATCAGACAATACGTTGTGTGTTTCATCCAGTTCTCCTCTCCTCCACCCCCCACCCCCCCCAGTTTTTCTTCTGCTTGTGCATTTCCATTTATGCCACATCTTAGGTCCGTAAAACCCCTTTGGTAAATCTGTAATATTATCTACAAATAATTGGCTTTGATGGTTGATGCATATCCAGCCCAGGACTAGCAGTGAAAAAAGCCAGTTTTGCTTCGTAACTCAAGTTTGTAATATGAATCTATACGGCAATATTTAGGAGTTTTGTTTTGTTTTAATTAGATTTTTCTTATCCTGCCTTTATTATCACCTCAGAACAGCGTAAATTTAGGGGAGTGGGAATAATAGAAATCACCACACAAAAAGCAAGATTTTCCTCAGATGTACTAGACTACAGAGATAATAATGCTAACCCAGCAGAAACATTTGCCATAGTGGCTAAGAGCAGATCTGTGTTCTATGGCCCGTGGGCCACATCTGGTCTGTTATGGCCCGTGGGCCACATCCGATCCTTTGGTTGTCCTGTCTGGGCCACAGAAGTGGCCACGGCAGCCCTATTGGTTTGGCCCTCCACAACAGTCCCAGTTTCCCATGCGGCCTCTTGGGAAAATTAATCGCCCACTCCTGGCTGAGAAGATTGTGGGGTTTGCTGTTCAACTCTTTTTCGTGGCACCAGGTTGAGGTGGCCTTACTGTGGGGCTTTCAAACTTTTCCCAGATTTGGAAACTGCTAAAAAAATTTTTCCCCCAAACCTCCGGTCTAGAGGGGACGGGGCTTCAGAATGGCGAGTGACAAGCTCCACTTTTTCTTCTGCATTTTAGTGATTAAAGGGGGGGAGAACCCATCCCACAGGGGATTAAGCTTTTTCATATATTTTTTTCTTAATCCCATGGAATCTATTCAAGTCCTCACAGAATTCTAAAAGTTCGGTGGAATTCAGTTTAAAAACCCGATTAAAACTGATTTAATTTTTTTGCATGGAAGAAAAAGTATATAAATGAATTGATTAATTTATCCCTGTTGGATAAACTGCCAAAATCCTGTTTTCTCTCTCTTTACAATGAATATGTTCCCTCAAGTCGAGTTCATCTAGTTGTACAAAGATGAGATTATTTTCGTTTACTGTCATTTCAATAACACTGCAATGCAAAACTCACTGGCAATACAGAATGAAAATGATACCAAAATTCAGGATCTGCATAGAGGCCCAGTAAACATCTCTACTACATCCTGTGACCTAAGCACAGATGACATGAGTTACTTTGGTTTTCATATTTATTCTTTCCTCCCTCACAGGTACTTTAAGTCTTCTGGAACTTGGAGAGGAATACACATTCTCCTTGCCTTGTGCATATGCTCGGTCAATTTTGACAGTCCCCTGGGTAGAACTGGGAGGGAAAGTCAGTATTAATTGTGCAAAAACCGGATATTCTGCAAGTATTACATTTCATACCAAGCCTTTCTATGGTGGAAAACTTCACCGGCAAGTATTCCTGTTGGCAGGACTTCTTTTTTTTTTAATTGTAGTGCTGTGCAGTATTTATTGTAAATTGATTGTGTGTGTTTCTGAAATGCTGTTGAAACAAGATACTAGACATCAAAGTAATTATATTTCAACTCATCTTTTTGTTTATGCTGAAGACTTGGAAAATGCATCGAAAGAAGTCAGATCATTTTTCTAAAATGCTTTTAAATTTAATTGCGAAGTAACCTTCAATGGCTTAACAAAATTCTACAAATTTTGTCAGAATTAAGTTCCAAGCAAAAACATCCAATAAATGCCTTTGCTTATGACTCTTAAGACCATAACTGCCAAACTGTATGTCTGGATAGGTATTTTCTTACCTTTTTTCCAGCTTTTAAAAAAAAAGGAATAATGGTTTCCTCAACTTCATTTGAAGAACCTTAATGTATCATCTGGAGCATGTTCATCCAAGAAACAATAGAGGTAGTCCTTGAGTGACTCTTCAAAGTTACAGCAGCACTGAAAAAAAGTGACTTATGATCATTTTTCACTCTTACGATCATTGCAGTATCCCTGTGCTCAGGTGATCAAAATTCAGATGCTTTGCAACAAGCAAAGTCAATGAGGAAGCCCGATTCACCTAACAACTGCTTTATTAACTTAACAGGTGCAGTGATTCACTTAACAACTGTGGCAAGAAAGATTGTTAAATGGGGCAAAACTCCCTTAACAAATGTCTCATTTAGCAACAGAAATTTTAGGCCCGATTGTGGTCGTAAGTCTAGGACTGCCTGTAACTGGTTTCAGTGGTTTTAGTAATATTTGGAAATGGTCGTCCCAGTCCTAACTGAGAATACTACAAGCATCCCAAGTTACATCCTGCAGTTGTCTGCAGAACCTGATTTTCTAGCAGCCAATGGTCTATCAAGCCCGAGTCAAGGTTTTCCAAGGGTGTTGTGACAGGTTTGACAATTGCTGCACTCATCAGAGGCTTCTCTAAATGCCAGTATTGCAGTCAGAGGAAGCTCTTCTTGGCAGCGGCATCTTCATTTCGGAACATTTTCCCCAGCCCCTGAAATAGCGAAATGTAAATACACTTAGTGTATTACTTAGCAGCATAGAATTAGATTAAACAAAAAAAAAACCACAACTACTTGATCTGTTCATTCAAAATCTAAAAAATGTTTATTGTTGAGCTATGCAAATAAACTCCCCGCTCCAGTGACTGTGATTCTCCAGAAATCTGTCTTTCAGAAGGGGATTGGTGTATGGTGTTCTGGGTGTACTTTGGTCCTAAGTCATTCTACAGTGATAGGGTCATAGTTTGAGAGAAAGACAGAACATTCTAGAGTAGGGGTGTCAAACTCCAGGCCCGCGGACCGGATCCGGCCTGCAGGGTGCTTAGATCTGGCTTGGTGGCCCACCCTGGAAACAGCAAAGGAGCGGCCCACGGTGTCTCTGCCAGCGAAAAATGAGCTTGGGAGTGTCCCGGGCTCCATTTTGTGCTGTGATAGCCTCCTGCAACCTCTGCCAGCGAAAACAGAGCCTGGGTGCCTGCGTGTGGCCCTCCCGAGCTCCTTTTTTGCTGGCAGAGGGCTGCTGGAGGACATTGTGGCCCAAAATGGAGCCCAGAAGGGCCCTCATGGCCGAAAATAGAGCCTGGGAGAGCCATCATGGCCGAAAATGGAGCCTCGAGTGACATTGAGCTCCCCCCCTCCCAAGGTCAAACACAACCCTGATGCGGTTGTCAATGAAATTGAATTTGACCACACCTGTTCTAGAGAACAGTGGGATGATCCATACCAAGAACAAGTTTATTGAAATTAGATCCTTTGCAAGAAATCAAAATATTATAGCATTGTTGCACAGCAGCATTTGGAAGTATGTGTATGTCTAGCTCACATTTTCCATCTTTGGTTTGTTTATTTTTTCAGCTATTTTGCTTGTCCTTGGATATCCATCAGAGATGGAGAAAAAGTATTGTTTAAATACTGCTGTAATAAGGAGTGGTATTTTTCAGAACTTTCTCAGGCATTTTACATTCATTGTACATTTCATAGGGAATATATTGCTAATGGCCGAAATTCTGCAAGATGAATTGCTTCTTTGCTTAAATAACATTTTGTGATTTATTTCTGGCTGTGGTAGTATCATTTGTATTTTCTTATACTAATTAATTGTATTATTTGAATAGTATAAGTTCTGTAAAACATTACATAAAATGAATTTAATTCATGTATACTGTGGGTAGAAAAGCAAGATAGATTTCCCTGATCAGTGTTTCAGAAAAACCTGCAGGTTTTTTTTTTATCCATTCCAAATTTTACTGCCTATTAGAATGTATGCTGAGTGTAATATCTCTCTTTAAGAGGAATTCGTAGTCTCAGCTAAACACTATAGTGTAAGCAAAAATACTGTTTTGGTGGTATATTAAACTGGGCAAAGAGCCATTGTTATTTTATTCATTATACTTTTAACGTTACGATATACCACCTGCTTTTAACAGTATATTTATTATCCTATATTGGGTGATTATTACTACTAAAACATTTTTATTTATTTTAAAATATAAAATTCATTTTATGTAAAGATTTGTGAAGAGAATGCAAAAAAATGAAGTTTTCATTAGCATTGGAAATGCAAGTTGTTGTTTTTTTAATAGGGTTGTAAATAAGATTGCAGGCAGTGGCCATTTATAACTGTGCCAAGTTCTGCATTACTTCTTGTTTATATATTTGAGCAATATATCATTGTCATCTCCAGGTTCTCTTTCATCACATCTTTTTTCTGCCGCTTTCAGGGTCACGAGTGAGGTGAAGCAGAATGCTACTAACACAGTGGTTTGTAAAGTACAAGGTGAATGGAATAGTATCCTTGAGTTCACTTACGGCAACGGAGAAACTAAATGTATGGATTTGTCAAAGTTGTCTGTGACACAGAAAAGGGTGCGGCCCATAGAAAAGCAAGGGCCATTTGAGTCCAGGTGAGAGAAACTGTTTTCAAAATGATCTCTTAATGGCATATAACTTCAGAGGCCTACAGTATGGAGCTCAGACTATACAATTCCTCTCATTTTCAACTGAAGGTCATTATTTGACATGCCAGCGTTTGTACATGTGTTTTGTATGTCTATTACAAGAGGCAAATTGTGGCCCGCAAGCAGCACGTAGTCCTTCTCAGAATACATTTAATTTTAGGCTACTGGATCTAGGAGGAGGGGACCGACCTTAGCTGCTTTTAAAGAATAAAACTGTTTCTTGTCCAGAGGCTTTTCACTCCCATTCGTGAATGTAAAAACCTGAATCGCCCCTTCCAAATGGGCTGGAAAATTGGCTCTGACCCTTGCTGGGATGTTACTGTTTTTCTGGCAATGTAGCTTCCAGGGTCTAATTGGTTGGAGGAGCAAGATGCAGCCCTTCACCAAGGAAAAGCTGCCTATCCCTCTCCTAGGATTGTTCATCAGTGCAACTTGTTCATTCAATGCTACAGTCTGTTTCCAGTTGTATCTAACTTGATATATAATGGCAATGACTTACTCATCTTTATCAAGTGTGTCCAATTATTAAATATTGAGTTTTTCACACTTTTGTTTTAAGGGGCACATATCCATATAGGAAATGCAGGGATGTCTCAAGTTTAAGTGAGTGACAGCTTCATTGTAGTGCCCATTGAAATATAACCAATAGTTGGGCATTTCCCTGTGTCTTTCAATCCCCCTTTACGTAAATCAGAGGGGAATCATCCGTTCTCTTAATTGGAAAACTAACCACAGATACAGATACCACATGTGGCTCCTCAGTGACACTGATTATTTTTGGAACGTGGGGTTCGTGGCAATCTTGAAATACAATGCTAAATTCCTCATTTTGGGTAGAGGGACATAGTATCTTGGACATTGCAGGAGAACACTGGAAGAAATTACACATGGGCTGCTTGTTTCGTGCTAGTGTGAGATTTCAGGTGTTAGTTGGATAGAACTTTAAAAGGTGACCTTCTAATCCACTATTTCTCAACCTTGGCAACTTTAAGCCATGTGGTAGACTTCCAACTCCTAGAATCCCCCAGCCGGCATGCCTTAAAGTTGCCAGGGTTGAGAAACAATGTTCTAATCCTTTGCCTTACAATGATTGTTTGAGCTGAGATAGGCCTGAGGGGGATATTTGTAAGATCAGGGGAGCCATTAGCAAAAAAGTAAAAAGGATGAAACAAGTATTCATTCTGGTTTAAAGGCTCTATTTTTATACCACAAAGTGTTTCGATGAAGAAGGTGACAATACCAGTTTCTGCCCCATGGGATGATAAGAAGTGAATTACGGGAACGAGGATGGGAAAGGGCTGAGGAAAATTTAAAGGGGTAAAAGTGGAAAGGGAAGAGAACATAACCCATAGTTTTAACCAAGAGATTAGAAAAGCTGCTTTAGCAAGAGAGGGCATTCCAGGGCCCAATTGAGGGGCAGAGCAGATCTGAGCAGCTGTTGGAAAGAAGCATTTTCAGCCTACTAATCGTCCGATACTTGAGAACTGTTTGGGTTTTTTGATTCCAATAAATCTATGATCCCAGCACCTGAAGGACAGCAAGGGCAGGTTCTTGGAGTATTCAGTAAATAGTCTTTCTCGCCTTGTGCCACTTTTACCCCCATTCTGGTTATACTTGTGATCTTGCATTTAGTAAAGGTGGCAAACAGCCTCAGCTTGAATTCCCCTCCCTCCCTTTCAAATTCAGGAAACTCTGGCAACACGTGACGGAGTCCTTGAGGCAAGGGGACATTGAAAAGGCCACAGAGCATAAGAAAGCTCTTGAAGAACAGCAGCGAAATGAGGAGAGGCTCCGGATGGAGACAGGCACTCCATGGCAGACGAAGTACTTTGTTAAGGATGTAAGTAATGAAACATAAACAGAAAAGCAGAAAGGTGAACCTTCCAAACCCAAATAGGGCCATTGCACGGAGGCCTCAACCACTCTTTCCCCTGTGTGGGTTTCAATGCCTGCAGCATTGGGTAACGCGAGGGTATCTTTCCGGGAGGGCATTTTCTCGTGCCTATTTTTATTTCTTGGCATTGCACGCAGTCTGTTATCTAAACAGAAGAACAATGCAAGATAAGTTCCTTCTTCCATAGATGTGAGATGGAAACTCTTCAGCCAATGCCCGGCGGGGCTGCTTCAGAGACATTCAGGTCCCCTGACCCTTTCCCCCCCCTCTCTGCTCTGGACCTGTTTGCACGTGCAAAGGAAGCTGAGAAGAGAGATGATGGCGGAGAGAGGGTTGCAAGCACTGCGCTCTTTCGTTCTGCTTCTAGTCCTCCACAGGCACCCTGCCCCACGTATATTTTTCCCAGCCCCAATGCAGATTCACACCTCTTCTGTTCGTTTTACAAGTTTTCAAACGCAGCTTTGGTTTGGCTTTATGAGCAGATCCAGCAGCAATCCTCTGTCCAGTGCAGGGCTTTAAGGCTTGTGCTGAGAAATAGTTGGGCACATACCTCTGAGGGAAGCTTACTAAATGCTTCTTTGTTTGCTTTTCTGGCTCCTGCTGAAATCCTGAAAATCTGCCTTGTTCTGATTCAAGATGATTATCCCACTCTAGACATGAGAGAAAGGGGTCATGGCTTTCCTCCAGGTGGTGAAGTGTGATCCCCTCCTCTGCCCCTTAACTTTTACCAAGGTTTATCGTGCCCGTTTTTCTTAGACTCTTCCAAGGTGCAGTCTTTGCTCACCTGGTCATTCCCGTAGCCTTTCCCTGCATTTTTCTTACGGTAGTTCTAGAACTGGACACAGTATTTGGGGATCAGGTTTAAGCAATGCGTAATGTAGGATAATACGATAAGAGTTCAGAGGAAGGTTTTGGTCAGTCTGGCCTGTTCACTTCAGCATTGGTTCTGTAAGTATTCAAATTGATTATATATATATCTCAGGGGAAAGGATTAAAGTATACATTAATGTGAGGAACTTAAAAGCCAAATTGCTAAAATTTTACCTACTTCCTATTTGCACACAGCATGGACACAGCATCACAATTACTGACACGATTCCTTGTCAAATATTAAATTGACAAAATGCTCTTTATTTTTATTGTAAAACTGCTGTCCGATCTCAAGATTGCAATAGACTTCATCTGTCTCCTTTCGTTCACATTTATTCCCTAAATTGCCGATGGGAGATTGGCAGTAGCTAAGAGAGCTCATGGCTGGAATGGGATTTAACAAGGCAGCTATATTGAGTTTTAACACAAGTCCAAGTCATTAGCACGAGTGTAATGTACTAGGTAGGACAATGTCTCAAAACTGGCACCAGACTAGATTTTTCTGCAGCTCTTTGAAGGTTCAGATAACCCATTAGCTCTTTAGATCGAATACAAGCCATAGTTTTCTCCTGTGAGAATCAGGTCTCGGTGTCCTGGGGCCCCCCTTGACCGCTTTTTTTTCTGTCTCCGTTCATGTCCACCAGAGGGCAGTCTTCCCTTGAAGCTTTAAACCATCCACCACGGCCTCCAATGTCCAATCTTGGTCTGCTGTGGCTTTCAGCTACAGTGAGTGGGAATAATCAAGTTATAGTTTGGGATCTTACGGGTTAATGACATACAAAGCTACAGACTATTTGATGCTTAGGGCCACGTGCGATTGCTGTAGGGTTAATGGGGAAACCATTCAAGTATTCAATCCGTTCTCTCTTTGCAGGGAGATGGCTGGGTTTATTATAACCCCCTCTGGAAAAGGATGCCTGCAGTACAAAATCATGAAGTGGACACTAACTAGACGCATTTCTTCATAATAATTCTTCTCTTTTGTCTAATCTGTACAACTTCCAAAATGCTGTATCTCGACTATGAGTCCTTTTGGATTTTTATACAATTGCACAAAATTAAATAAGCAGAAAAAGAATAAAACTTTTAGGGCACTTTAAAGTTGTAGGAAATCAAAAGGTAGGAGAAAGGACATTTCCGGCAATGTTTCTGCTCCCCCATTTAAAAACCAACCACCTTTATCTGGCACTCAACATTTTATTTGGACATTGCATTTTACGCACACTCTGCAAAAGCTGCCTAAGAGTTCTTTTAAAAAAAACCAAACCAACTAACTTAGATGCAGAGGCATTGAGAATTGGCTAGGCTATTTTGCTCCAATGGATATACATCCGGAATCAAACCAGAACAGTGTTTTTAAAATCTGGGGTTCAGTTTGCACCCATTTCTGAACTACTTTAGTGCTCCTGTAAAGAGAAGCCACTTTTTTTTTGCTGCTTTGGATTACCTTTCGCCGAAAATCACGAAGAGGAAAACTTTTCATAGATCTGACCTTGGAATCAGTGTTATGGGATGCCTGGATCAGAACTTGATATTAATTTTTAAAGTTGTTTCTTGGAGGGCAGTGCGTGCATAGCTGTGGAAGAATGGGGGATTCGTGTAAGCTACGTCATATTTAAAACATTTTAAGGTAGATTAGAATTGTTAAGTAAGGGGTTTTTTCCCCCCCCACCTGCCTGCAAAAAAATAAAATGGAAGAGGAAGATGGGGCATAGGGTAAAATTCAGACCAATTTGCAGCTGATTTTTTTTCCAGCCTCATTTCCTTCGTGAGCTGTTTGTAATTGTTTCATGCTGTAAATACCATGAAAATATTTGGTCTCCTTATAAAAGAAGATTGAGACTTGAATTATGCAACTTTTTTTAAAAAAGTTACTTCCTTTATCTCTCTGCCCCTCTTTCTCCTTGGGTCATCAGCAAAAGTGAGTTAGTGTTCTGAGCTGTCCGGGCGAGTAATTTCCTTTTTGTTCTCTGTTCAAAGTCAAGCATTTGTATGTGCCCATTGAGTAGAAGGACTGTACCTTTAATTTTTCTATAGTACCTGAGAAGGCTTGCTGTTTTGCTATGGGGGTGCATACAAAACCAAATGCAATCTGATATCAGGAACCCATGGTCAGGTAAATGTACCCCTTGTTTTTATATTACCAATATTTTATTGAAGTCCAAGAATTGCTGGCAATTAAGAATAGTACTGATTTATGGCTTTCATTCTTATTACTATGAGCTACCTTAATTTTTCTAAGAGTTGTGCCTTACTCTATTTCTTATGATGTAGTCTTCCAATCAGTGTATATACCATAGTCAACAAAAAACAAAACAGCCTCTCCCTTCCATCATGAAAATGTGTGCGTATGTGTGTTTGTCAAGTGCTTTTGTTTTTCTTCCATACACAGGGATATATTAGTATATTTAATCACCCAAATGTGGTTAAATAACCACGCTTGTATTCCACAAAGGCTAAAAAGAACTCAGAGGAATGAGCTGCATACAGGTCGATATTCCCTTGTATTTTTTTTTCTTTTTGTCGTGAAATGCACTGAAACCTTACTGTGAGTTGTGTATGATACCATGTGTGATTAACGGGGAGGGACAGAAATAAAATGATCAAAAGGAACTTTTTGTTTTTTCTGCTTTAATAATAATGAAGTAATCAGCACTGATTGTACTTGGGGCTGCAGAGGGCAGATGCTAAGCTTCCTAATGGCTTTCAGTTGCTGATAGTATCTCTCTTCTTCCTCCCTTAGAAAAACTCACATGCCAGTTTATGGCAACTCTAGGTAATTGAATGAGATCTTGCAAGCAAGCGCTCAGCTTTCAGGATCTTTAGAGTTCTGTTGAGTAACAAGGTACTTGGAAGTATGGAAACATTCAATGAGAGCTGCCAATCAATGGGAAAAAATATGTCAGACAATTCATAATTTTAAACAAATTTATCCCAAAATAAGTTCCACCAGTTTCAATAGAACTTCATTTCGGTTAGGATACACATTGCAGACAGTCACATATATGTAAACTTGTGCATGTAGAAAGTTTTATGATGTAATCCAATTGTAACTCAAGCTTTATATCTGGATGATATAAATGAATGCCCTGAATTCACGAGGAGAACTAAGGAACTTGGATGAGAAGGATGCTTCTGCTGAAAAGCCCTAACTTCTGTTTAGGGGACCGCATGAATTGGCTTGAAATGGATCATTTGTTTATGCTTCTTAGATATAGAAAAAAAAAATTAAAGAACAAGCGATTCACATTTTCTTCAGTTAAAATATGGACTCTGGCTATAACGGAGAAAAGATTTGTTTCTAAGCAAAATTCACCATAAGTTACTTCAGGATTGAGCTAACAGATTTAGATTTTGGACTTACATTGGTTAACTGTTTCTTTAAATGAAGTAACAATTGGGTTAATACATTCCAAGAAGTGATTTCTAAACCATTCCTTAAACCCATAATGGCGCCACGTATGTAAGTCATGGCTTAAAAACTCTGGTGGCGGTTTTTATAGGTCACATTTAAACCCAAAGCCAAACTGTAATCTGGCTTGGTGCATTATCTGAACATATATTAAAACTAGGAAATCTGTGATAAGAATTTGGTTTTTAAAAAGTAAGAAAGCTCAGCTTTTACCCAGTTCACTTCTTTAAAAAAAGTATTCTTTAGAAAAAAAGACAGACTGGGTCAATATTTAGTCTATCTTGTAGAATTAATGTTTAAGAGGGAAAATGCTTTAAGTGCAAAAACAAATGCCTTGTGCGTTAATGTATCTGCTTTAGCATGAGTGGTCTTTATTCACACAGCCAGGTTTACCGGTGCAGTAGTACCACTTATAATACCACTTTCCATTCTGCTGATATGAAATTGGCAGAGTGATTCATGCTTAGACTCCTGTTGCATTTCACTGTATATTTTTAAAAAAATATTAAATGATTAATATTCTGTGTTGAAGGAAACCTTAATATAATCTAATATAAATGGGTCTTGCACGGTTTTTTTTTAATCTGTCCAGGAGACTAAACGATGGGGCATATATTTCTTGGAAGACATGCCCTATTGGTGGTTCTGTCCTGCTTTTATTTCTCTAGTCATTGGATGTTCCTGTCGTTATTTTGGTTCTCATCTCTTGAACAACCCATTTTGTTTGCTTCGTTGTCGATGCTGTTGTTGTTGAGAATGTCATCACAATCTGTTTGTTCCATCAAGTTGAATCGCTCTGCGACACAATGGGCTGTAAGTCTAGCTTCGGGATCATGATCCCAGCATTCTGTGATGGTGTCGCACAGGAAATGCATTCCCTGAAATGAACAAGAAGGAAACTATTATGTAATTTCCATTTTAAAGCAAATCATGCTGTAAATGCATAAAAGTAAGATTCCTAGATCTACCTTTTTTACATGAAATTTCATGCGGGTCAATTTGCAATATTTAGACATTATGATTTCATAATTCTAATTTTCTGGCTAGGATTTAAGTACACAATACAATAGCATCCACGCTTAATTGTTACCAAGAGACGTCCAACCTCTGTCCAGTCCCTTCCCTAGTGTAAATTTCCATTTCATAAAACTATAGCGCGAACTATTCCGCAAACCTAGTTCCACAATTAAAGCCACAATTTAGTCGAAAGTGCCATATATTCTTGAAGAGACAATCGCTTGAATTCAAGACTATTCCCTCTCATCCACTCCAAAATCAGCCAGCCAGCCAGACAGCCAGCCAACCTAACAATACAAACAAACGTTTAAATGTCCACCATCCCACCTTGACAATGACATATCCTCATGTCACTGTCTCCATCTTACCCCCAACTTCCTGCTTAGGCATCCTAAAGGTATCCTAAGGTGGTCTTCATTTATTCTGGGTTGGAAACGTTTTCTTTCCCCCCAATGCAACATTTCTCATATAGATAATCGAGGGTGCTTCATTGACAGGTTTGGAGATGACACCTCCAGGACCATGATCTGCACAGGTCCAACCGAACTCATATTTTTCAGTGCAAGTTCTTTGGTTCCTGGATGCTGAAGGAGTCAAAGCTAGGTGGAAAGCACGTGAAAGCGGCTATCTGAATGTAAAAGGCAGAAGAAATGACCACGAAGGATACAAGAAATAGCCCCTCCCAGGGGAACTGTCAGATGCATGGAGCTTGAGCCCAGGATGAGAAAATAATTTGAGAAAACATCACTCAAAGACTGGGGGGGGGAAGCACATTCAGACTTGCGAGGTTTTGTTATTGTGATTGCTACGATAAAAATAGTGCCTGACCTTTCTATTTTTTAGCCTGGTCTCCTTTGTACAGCTGACGTGGACCTGGAGCCCCGGCTGAAATCGGTCTTCAAAAGTCTTCACCAACTATCTATATAAGCACACTTGCCCGTGTGTTGCCCGTCTATGCATACACATAGATTCAAAAGCCGCGCTTCATAAATGAAGAAGCAAGGCAGAGCACAAAAACAAATCAAGCAAATTATAACCTCTACATTATTTTGTGCTTTCAAGTCCTTGTGGATTGCTAGTGACTACCTGCAGTTTTCTTGCCAAGATTTTGTGCCTAAAGTGGGACTAGAAATGAAAGTTTCCCAAGTTTATAACCTGGTGCCCTAACCATTGCGTGCCTCTGTAAAATGATCCGCCTTATAAAATCCTGACGTGCATATGTCGACTCTTCTACCTCTAACACGCAAAATAGATCTTTCAGATACTCTCTGCTTCCTCCTCCCAATAGTAACAGAAAGCATGAAAATGGAAAAGGGTGGCTGCACTGAGAAGGGAAGAAAAAAAAAAAAGCAAAACTGGGCAGAGATGAAGTAATTTAAAATTCAGCAGGCAAATAGCCTTTTTGAAGCAGAAAGGCTAATCTTTAAAGGCATCCAAGCATTAATTCATAGGTACCTGGGGGTTTCCTCTGCTTTTCAAATCTTCAGCTGCCTGAAGGGACTCTACTAGTCCCTACTGGGGGGAAAAAAGTGACAGAAAGAGAGGATAGTTTCGAAAGAACAGAAAAATTAAAAAATGAAATAATAGCTGCGCCTCACAGAATTCTGCACTCTAGCTTTAAAAAGCGAGTCTGTGTACTAATAGCTAATTTTAGGATAGAATTTTTACAAAAAATTCTAGCCCAGATTATGAAATGATATGGATTACTTTATTTTTGCAGTTACATATAAGAATCAGAGAATGGTAGCAAGGCTGTCTCTCTTAATCAGTTATTGTAAGCAAGGCGAGTTTTCCATTTTTCTTTCTTTTCAAACTGCACTTCCTTATTTTGCTTGCTGAACACAGGCTCAAACTATCCTAGGTTCCTGCCAAAGACAACAGCCGCATATTCCACCTTCCCACTGTGACGTCCGGCACAACCTATCTATATCCTGCTATCGGGACAGACCGTGTTTTTCCCACTCGGATTATACCCAGGTTCAACATTGCAGATACGGTGCGTTCAGACAGCATTCAGACCCTTGTGTCGTCTTTGTTATGCCGCAGCCTGATTCTATAGTTGTTGAAATTCCATTTTTTTTTTCTCATTCATCTACGCTCGGTACCCCATAACAACAAAGTGAAAACAGAAGTTTAGAAATGTGTATAAATTTATTAAAAAGAAAAAACTGAAATATCACACTGATACAATCTACTCTTGTGTTGGTTAATGAGAAAATGAATTTCAACAACGGTAGAATCAGGCTGCAGCATAACAAAACTGACAAAAAGTGAAGGGGTTCTGAAGACTTTCTGAATGCATAGTAAGTAGGAATCGGCTAAATCTGGCACTGCCATTTTCGTAAGCGTTAATGCTGCCTTTTAATGGCAAGCTAAGATTCCACTGGTGACAGATTCCAGATGGGAGTTAAAAAGAACAGAGCCTGCTTGCAGCTTTTATGATTTCATGTTTTACAATAATGTTAGCATAACTTTAGAGTTAGATAAGCTGAAACAAAAGACGATGCACGCTTACCGAAGTAGCGTTTTGCAATGTCCAAAATTCTCTGTATTCTTCATTTGACAATCAAATTACCGGTAAGAGTAACACACAGTATTGCACATAGAAGGGCAATATGCAGTAACCACTTGGTATAATCCTGTACGTTATCTTTTACACATTTTGATTCAGTAGAGTAAATTAGGGTTTAATAAGGCAGGATTTTTATCTCATGACTATTTCTTGACAACATAGTTTCAGAGGACATCCAGTATTGCATTTGGTGCCATCTGTTAAAGCTGAAAGATGTACAGTGGATTCCATCAACTTAAACTGAAAATTAGTGTTTTGAATGCCCACCTGAGTTTTAAAACATAGAGCACAGAGGGCAGTAGATCTAATCCCTTTTCCCCCTCTACAAATAAAAATATAGCTGTAAAAAAAATATTTGAGAAAGTGAGTATTCAAAAAAATGGAATATCCTCGGGGTCTTCTAAGTCTTTCAGTTCTCCCATCTTGTCCCAGATTCTTCTTGCAAAATTTGTTTTTTACTTGGATTCAGTTGCTCTGCAGTACCTGAAATACCAGCCCTTCCCAATAAGGCACCCACCAACAGGATTGATGCATGAAGGACATTCAGCTATGGAAGGTTGGAAAAGCTATTGCAACATCCAGCCAATTGGCTGTTCTTCAAAGAGTTAAGCCTGTTCTTCAAAGAGTTAAGCAGTTAAGCCTGGTGAACTATTACTTAGTTAGCAACTTGCCATACATTCCTAAGGCTAGAGATTGGATTGGGAAGTTAAAAAAAAATATTGAAAGAAGACAGTAAAATACTTCTGTATCAGTGCCAAGAAGATCACTGGTATATGGCCATATAATCATCAATGAGCTTAAGGATAAGACAATTTTTATTTTTAAAAGTTAGATACATGACTTGTCTTAGCTCGGCAGGTACATGCATGCATTATAGAAATTGTACTGACTCAGAAATTAAATAGTAAAAGGGTATTGATAATTATTTTTAAATAGTATTAATATTTAATTATGTTTAAATATCAGTTACTATTGTTAGCTTGTTTATTATATTAAGGCTGCTGTTGTGAGATGTTCAAGGCTTAAATAATCGGCATTAGTCATTTGCAGCAATAAACAATGCAAGTTGCCTCTGGAATACCTTAGCAACAGTGTTGGCTAAATTCAAACATTTCCCACAAGTCTAAAACACTCCTAAGTACATCCTGAAACAACCTCAAAATTGCTTATAAACCATATGAAAGCCAGGATAAAATATTAGCTAGTAATGGTAGAACAAGCCAGTTTAGTGTACCGTGTTTCTCAGAAAATAAGACCGAGTCTTATTTTCTTTTATTTATTTATTTATTTATTGTTTAAATTTATATACCGCCCCATTCCGAGGACTCGGGGCGGTTTACATATAAA
>JANHFL010010332.1:53668-63719 GCA_032468155.1 Oxyrhabdium leporinum | reverse complement strand
CTCTCTCTCTCTCTCTCTCTCTCTCTCTCTCTCTCTCTCTCTCTCTCTCTCTCTCTCTCTCATTCTCTCTCTCTCTCCCTCCCCCTCCCTCCCTCTCTCTCCCAAAGTGTATATACAATCTTACAACAATTCTCCAGCTCTGAAGGAACATAATCTCAAAAGCCACAACTTCAAAGCCATTAGTGCTAATATAATCAACTGTTTTATGTTTATTTCTTTCGGTTGGCACTAGTTTAGATTTCTTGCTGTAATGGCTTTATCCCAAAAAGGAAATTATGTGCTTGATTTAGATCTACATGGGGCAGAAGAGTAAGGTGTTATCTTAATCCAGTTGTTGGGTCCTACAATTAGTCTTTGAATCACAATACTGAACTTCTGCTTGTTATTGTACATAAGAATCAAGTGCATATACAACAATATATATGCAATTCTTAGGCTGAAAATCCATTTCTATATCCTTTTATCTGGAAGTAAACTAGCTCTAGGCCATGCATAAGTACTATCCTATTCTAAATCTAGAATACCTGATATTATGCCATTTCCCATACAAAGCTGTCCAACTGATGCGATTTCAACAGAGAACTTCCTTACTGTGCCACTTCTATGAAAGTAATCCTATTCTGTACAACCACTAATTCTGAAAACATCTTGCTTTAGAAACAAAGCTTGTTCCATTTTTATTTATTTTTATTTAGGCACATACCCAAGACCATTTTGCTCATCCTGCTTGTTTTGATTCATTTTGCTTTGCTTTATTTTTTTTCAGTCTGATTTATGTGCCCCTAAAATATTTTGGCTCGTTCTGGCCTTCTATGCTGAAGACTCGGAACAACTTATTAGCTGATTACAGTGATAATATTAAAAACCATAGCAATAACAAAGAATGAGCAAACAACCACGATTAAGTCTTCCAACAAGAACAAAAGGCATTCCACAATTTGGAGATAGTTCAATGTTCCATCTATTCATCCCATGCTCTACAGAACAGCCAGCCTTTTCAAAAACTTAACAAGAAAGAGACAGTCTTGATATCTGAGAGAAAGTTGCCCTGAAGGAGCCGAGGTGCAGGATTATATTGTTGAAAAGACACAAGAATACAGTCACTTAAGGTAGACTTCCACCTGCAGAGAGACCCTTAATATTAACAAGCCTTCTCTTGCTCAATCTACCAGATGGGGGGATTCCACTCATAGCAGGAAAGCTCTGAAATATCCATTCCCTTGGCAACTTCAAGGCTTGTGGATTTCAGCTCCCAAAATTCTTCAACCAACTATGCTGGCTGGGGAATTGTGGTAGATGCTACACAAGTCTTTAACTTGCCACGTTTGGAGGTCCCCTGCCCTAAGTCATAGAAAACTTTAAAGATGGTGCCCACCATCCTGAATTGCACCAGAATTACAGAATTCATTATCAGTAAAAGTCTGCTTCTGGTCGCTTATAGAGTTCTGGATGACTGTGTAGCTTTTGCAATGAAGTCAGAAGACTAGAAATAGGAATTGGTCTCTGATTTCCAATCTACTTTTTCTGAAGGAAGCCTGGTCTTTGCATCCTACCATATCTCTCTCTGTCATCATAACCTCAAATTTTCATCCTCTTCTCTGCTTCTCTCTATTTTCTCCTCCCTTCCTCGCTCAGGACAATTAACAATGAGAGGCACCACACTCTTCTGCATCTACCAAGCTTCCACTCATATCCCAAAATATGACACTCTTTCAGTGGCTGCTCTTGATTGTGTCACTCTACAGGTATCTCAATAGCCATTCACATCACTTCTCACTGACACCTCTTACCTATATAGCTCCCCAAAACATCCTATCCAACTAGCCTTTGTCCAACCCATTCTATAATTACTTAGGCCTCAAAGAAGCCTATCCTCAATTACTGTTTCTCATTTGAGGGATAGTTTCAACCACTATAGTTTTTTTCTGTTTCTGCAACCTTTCTCTCTCTTCCTCATCAATTCCTTTGGCTTAGACAGGTTTCCTGCTGTTCTCTAGCTTCTGCTTACAACTCTATGATGGCTTGCTTGCAGACCGTTATTGCAATGTTGGCTTGCTTCTTGGAACTCACCTTTACTGAAAACACCTGGCATTGAAGCCACGACTGTTGGAACACCTAAGATGTCTCCCTGTGAGTGCTGCATCTACTGTAAATGATGTTCCACCACCACTATCAACTTGGTGCCCCTCACTACTTCCAGAAGATCTTACCAGGCATTATCTTTACATGGGTTTCCATTGCCTCAGTTTCTCTCTGCCAACCATCTCTGAGCAAGATCTGCAGCCAACCACTTCAGGATTTCAGCCAATACCACAATTCCAGGCTCTCTCAACCTCTGTCTGTGTTCTCTATTGTTTGTCTTCCATCCATCCAGTGTTCCATCTTGGTCCTCACATGATCCAATAAGAATGGCTCATTAGTAGGGAAACCTCCCCCCCTCACCCTGCTCCCTGGGTAAAGGATTCTTTAACTGTTCAGAGCCACTACACTGTATACTTATATTTTATACTTACATTTTAATGTAAAATATTTGATATACTTCCTTTTAAATTTGAATATACAGTATGCATACTTAATATTGTATACCATCTGGGGATGAAAAATATGGCAGTATCTCCTACTCAGTGCCATGGGACTAAAAACATGTGTAAAGGATTGTTTAATTATTTGGTGGCCCAAGATTGTGATGTAATCCTCTACATATCTAGTCAGATGTAAGTCCTACTAACAAATGGTGAACTGCTCCAACTAGCTGCTTATATAATAGGTTATAAAATCTTAAAACATATTCAGATGAAATTTCATTAGAGTCCTTCAAAAGCCAAGGAGCCTCCAAAGCTTCCAAATTTGAGAAATACAGTCATGATGCCCTCTGGACAGAAAGGAAATCCTGTTGTACTAAGCTGGGCTTCCGCAACCTTGTGTTTGCTACAATGAGGTGCTAAATAAATCAGGATTTTTTCCTGATAGCTATTTCCTCCTAGTGAAGAACAGACCTGCTTTGTACAATCCTGATTTGCCTTAGTGACTAAACCCCAACCAAATGGCTTCACAAAACACACCAAACTATAATATGGTTTATTTGGTTTAGCTTACTGTGATGCGTTTACCTATAATGCGTAGAAACAACTCAGCCATGTTCCTCATGCAAGTTCCTCATCAAGTATTAGAGAAATAAATGCATTATGGGAATAATCGACATGGTGTCCTCTGCCTATTTTAGAACAGAATCCACAGAAGTGTTTTGCTCTTGCCAGCTTCCTTGGATTGACAGATTGAAAGCAGTTGGCTTCATGACCAAAGTGGGACTAGGATTCACACTCCTTCAGTTTCTATCCTAACTCTTATCCACTGCGCCAAAGTGGCTCTCAATTTATTTGTTTGTTTTTCTTCTGTTCAATCAGGACCAATTTTTGGAAACCGCCTAGACAAGTCCCTGCAGTTTTCTAGGCAAGGTTTTTCAGAAATGCATTGCCTCTTTCCTAGGACTGAGAGAAGGTGACTGGCCCAAAGTCACTCAGCTGGCTTTGTGCCTCTACTTATCTACAAAGGGATGCATTCAATCCAGGGGATTGAATACGTCAAGAACACTGATTCAGTGCCCCTCGTTCTTTCAAAGTTTGCTGCTGGAAGAACCTAAGTAATCAATATCTCCTTGCTTTGGGCAGGACTAGATAATTTTCTTTGTGAAATGGATTGGAGACAGTGATGGTGATGATGATAATACTAGTGTGTCAGGGAGGGGCAGATGATTATAATGATGATAGAAGAAGAAAAGCATGTGCTAAATGGACAGCAACCCAAAGACTATCTTCCTATACATCTGGTGAGAATATTTCTCAGCATTTCCCGGTGACCCTGGAAAGATGCCATTTGCAAATTAAAGACAGAAATTAAAGTTCTGGAGGCTTAGCTGATCTTATATGATTGCCTGTTCTATATATCTGGTTTGCTGCGGAGACTGAATTTATTATCCATCTGCTAGAGACGTAGCCTCTCATCCTAAGTTTAACTAATGCGAAACATTTCAGATATGAATAAAATTACTGCTTATTTTTAATCATTATTAATGGTGTGTTTGTTTGATTGAGTGATTGATTGATTGATTTGATGTGTATGCTGCCTCATATGATATAAAATACAGTTGTGGACAGCTTGCAAGAAAAATAAAAGCAAAAAATCCAAGTGCCTGACCCATCATATCCAGTCCATCTATCCATACAATCCTCAGGATCCAAGCTTCCCCATACATGTGGAGAAGAAAATAGCCCTTCATGGCTTTCTGAAAAGGCAAAGAGATCGGTGCTTGCTGGATCTCAGGAAGAAAGTTCTTCAGTAGGGCAGGAGGTGCTATAGAAAATACACCCTTCCCAGGTCCCATTGGATAGCAACATTTAAGGATGTGGGATGTGACTTGATATAATGGGCAGTAGGAATAACCTTGGGGAACATGAAGATGAGCTGCAACCAAGATAATAGTCAGATAAAAGATAGTTGAATCCAAGGCAGAAATGTAATTTGAGAAAGGATCTTAGACTTGACCTCCCCTAGTTCTTACAAAGGCAACAATGAGGGGTGGGGGACATACTCAGACTCTTGTTAGTCCTTGTTTAGCAACCAATTTAAATGAAATTTGGTTTCTAATTGCAATTTCTGTAAACACAAAGTGTTGAGTGCTCTATTTGGAAGACAATAAGCCCAAGTTAAATAACTGCATATGAGCCAGAAAGTTGTGTTGTGTATTGGGAGTACTGGTGGTGGTGCCCTAGTTTACCTGGATTTATTTTTACTTTATGCAAACCGAGCTGTTGAATTTAAGTTGACTTACATTTTATATTCAAGAAAGCTGGTGAGCTTGAAGATGCCTACGACCAGCATTCAGCAATGCCTGGTATCTTACTGAAACTGTTGGGTAAGATTTGAACTATTCTCCTCTTTTACCTTCCGTCTCTGCAAGTCGATCTGCAGATTGTGGAAGTCCTGCTTGACAACTTGTTCCTGTGCACAACTCTATGCGCTGAGTTTTGTAGACCCGCAGATAACCTTCAGGGCTTGTAATTTTAACTCGTTTTATCTGTTTCTATCTGCCGATACCCATTAATTATATTGGACCTTCATTTGATTCCTAAAAGACCTAAGTACCGGTAGGTATGATGCAACATTTCTTGGCAAACGTTGTACAAAATCCTATCAAATACAGCTCTTCCTTTCTGCTCTGTATCCTGTTTTCTGGACTGCCAGTTTAACCTCAACCAGAGATATTCTCCTATAGCAGCTTCCCCCAAAAGAATTAAGTCCCCTCATGTGGACTTAATTCTTTTAACTCCTCAGACATATGGATATGATAGGAACTGAAGCTGCACACATCCCTAATCTGATTTCTGGAAGGGTGTTTTAGTGGAAATAAATAAATAAAAAGCCCTGTATGTCCAACTTCTAATTTCCATCTCTAGCACGTTAAAAGATGTGTATATGTCTATGTATCTGTCTGGAGGAGGACAAAGCAGAAAAAAATGCCATTGTAAAAATGATTAATCTATTTAGGCAAGAGTCATAGCTTAGTCACATGCAGGAAGTTCGTTCTCTGCTTTTTTTTTTTCAAATTAAAAATATGTCAAAAAATATATTTAAAATATCTCAGATGGTGCCTCTTCCTGAGGCCTTGCAGATCTACTGCAAGTTGTAATGAGTACTACTGGATCAGATGGATTAGGCCTATATGGACAGCTCTGTATAGGTTTAAGTGTATAGGTTCCTACATGCAATGGTTCATCACTAATCTAGTTGTCCAGTTCAGCAATCAAGGACAAACACGAGAAACTGTGCCACAAAGAAGCTCTCCAGCTTGTGTAGGATTTTGGGCAGCAGGAATGCTGCCCAAACGGTATTGTAAACGATGCCAATGCAGCTGGGCTCTAAAAGATCACCAAACAAGAACTATCTGTAGGTAACGGAGTTGGAAAAGATCTTGGAGGTCTTCTAGTCCAACCCCCTGCTCATGCAGAAGACCCTATTCCAATCCAGACAAGTGACTGTCCAGTCTCTTCTTGAAAGCCTCCAGTGATGGAGCACCCACAACTGCTGAAGGCCAGCTGTTCCACTGGTTCATTGTCCTCACTGTTAGGAAGTCTCTCCTTAGTTCCAGGTTGCTAGCTTAGTTTTGAAGAACGGACTCATGCTCTGTTCTTCCAAAGAAGCTGGAACGAGCAGCACAGGAAATAGCAAACCTTTACCCCTAGAACACTGAACGCACAGGATTGGCACACGTAAGTTAGGAAGTCCTTTCCTGGAAGTTCTCGCCTGATTTCTCAGAACTACGAACAATCTGGTTTTAGTGGAAATGGGGTGTGTCAGTAAATATATACAAATTCCATATAAATACGTATTTGCAGGTGTTACATACCTTAGGCTACATACATCTGAGAAGTCTGTATACTTTTTTTTTGACTTGCATATGGCATCTCTGGGTGAGTGACTTCAAGTTATAAACCAAAGAAGTAGCCTTTGTAGTATCGTGGGACTGTTTTTTTCCAAAGTCTGGCACGGGAATTGTCACAGACCATTATAGACATATAAACAGAACCTGTGTAACGAGGAATTATTTGCTTATGTGCTGGCTGCGCTGAGCTTCAAATAGTTAAGATGCTGTTGCCCAAATGCGCCTTTCACTTCTCAACCGTGTTAGTTTACTTAAGCTTAATTAGTTCTCTGCCTAAATCTGTGAAAGTGCATGGGAAAAAGAGGGTGGCGAAGAGGGCTGCTGTAAACTATCTCAGCATTCAAATATGCCGAACTCGCAACCATTCAACCAATCGTCTCAGCTGGATTCAGTCTGGCTAAATATAATCAACAATTTTGAACTGCAGTTACTAAAAAGTTCTCTTGCGTAACTTTAATGCCGACTCAGACCTGGCTGTGGCAATGACTGTTTTGCCTTCAAGAACCTGAAGAACTGAAGTGAATCACCAACTACTTGCTGAAAAGAAGCACACATTGGATTTTCAAGTTAGCTTTATTCTAAATTTTCCAACGTCTCTGCCGTCTCCTTCAGCTAATCACCCACAGGGGAGAAAGGCGCTTGAAGAGAAGGAAAATAAACAGTGAAAGTTAGTTCGTTACTTACAGAGTTGAAGCAGCAATAGCAGAAGCTGGGGAAGCCTCCTCCAGTAACCCATTTTCTGGATCTTGCCAGCAACCAAATCCCAGTTTTGCAGTGCTACTCGGTTCATCCCCCGCCAGCCAGCCTCTCCGGGGCTTGTGGGGCTCCTCGCTAAAAGCGAAGGGGAGGCAAATCCAGCTGTTCCAAATCCAGCTGTGTGAGTGTGTGGGGTCCGCCCAGGAACTGAAGTTTCTGAGCCGACGAATGCTGGCTCTTTCTGAACACGCACAAATATAGCAGGAGGAGGAGGAGGAAGAAGGGGGAAGGAAAAGTTGGCACCGAGAGCAAAGCTTGATATAAAGATGACAACGCCGAGCCGTTTCAGGAACAGGAAAGGGGGAAGAAAAAAAAACTTGCCATCCAGAGCTGTGCGCGGAGCACCTCATGTCTGCCATTAATTTTAGCCAGCCTGTGAGATTAAATGTACAAATCCTGTCTTTGGAAGAAAAAAGGATGAAATCATAAATCAAGGCACATACGGCAGCTCTTTTCCCATCAGACTTCTTTCCGTTAGAAAGTAATGTGGAACAGATCTAGAAATTAGGAAACCCTTTTTGCATTTATCACTGTCTCTGCTTTGAGGTCATCCTTCCACTTCGGTTCTGCTCTTCCTTGCAGTCATTGCTAAAGGCAACTTTTTTTTTAGAACAAAGGGAAAAGAAGCAGTAAAGCTATCAGCAAAAGAAAATACACTCTCCCCAAAGTGATGAAACATTTGTATAACATAAAATTGCACAAATGCGATGATGCTACACAGTCCAACAAGCAGCCTGTCTGTCCTTCTATGGAGGGAAGGACTCCTAGAGCCACCGTTTTCCAGCTTCAACTTTTTACTTTCAGAAAAACAAGAGTTGGAAGGGAACTTGGAGGTCTTCTGATCTAACCCCCTGCTCAAGTAGGAGACCCCATATACCATTTCATACAAATGGCTGTCCAGTCGCTTCTTGAAAACCTCCGGTATTGCAGCACCCACCACCTCTGGAGGAAGCGGTTCCACTGATTAATTGTTCTCACTGGCAGTAAATTTCTCCTTCGTTCTAGGTTGCTTCTTTCCTTGATTCAAAATAAGGATGAGCATGGCCTTTTTTTCTCTCTTTTTCAAGCAGGCATGATGGTGGTCACCTGGCTTAGGTCCTTCCTCCATGGCTGCTACCCTGCCTGGTTGCTAACAGATTGCACAAAGGAGAAGTGCACAGCTGAGCTGGGAGTGCAGGCTACAGGGCAAAACAGTATGTCCCTCCCCGTTTCATGAGTTTGTCACCAGAGACCTTATGTGGATGAACCCTTTGTGGTAATTAGGAGTGTCTTCCAAGCTTAATTCTGCACACGGGGTTTTCTAATCCAGCTAGAAGCCGACAGAACCATCCACTTTCCAGAAATCCTCTCCTTTTCTCAGAGCCCTCATTTTAGTCAATTTCTCAGGCCTTGCTCTATCTTCAGGATCTCCAGAGAAAAGAGGAATGAAGCGGACGGAAAATAACTTTTTCTGCCTTCCAGAGGGTTGAAAAGACTTTTCGTTGGCATCGGTAGAGGCCTCATCGGTGTGTTTGCTGGAAGCAGATAGAGATGATGCATGCCTAGAGTACAGCAACATGATTGAAGCAAAGTAGATCTGGCTTAGTCAATGCTTAAGAGAGGTCACACCCATCCTTATTTGTCCTCTTTATTTTGTGTGGCATTCCATGGATGAAGAAAGATACACGCACGTCATAAAAACATACATGAAAGTTTTATAGCTTTTTTGCAACGTGAAACAAAATAAAGATTTGACGTATTTGTAAAGAACTCAGTGACATTCGCGGCTAGAAAATGAAGCCACAGATGGGTGTTTGGTTTGCAGCTCTGTTGCTCATGGAGAGGAAGCATCAGGCAAGCAAATCATGACTGGCAACACTGGAAATGTGCGAACATATCCAGTGGGAGATAAACACATACTGACAGGACTCCCTAGGAATCATTTCTCTCTGAAAAGTCTACACTGTAGGGAGTTTCTAACTTCTTCTAGGGGAAAGCTGAGAAAGTGAAGACAATGGCCGAGAAAGCAAAGCCTTGATGACTTCAGCTTTCGTTTAGACAATGGAGTTCGTTGCACAGTTTCAGTGATAAATCATAATGAACTTTTGGGAGGCAGAAGACAAATTACACTGGCTTATCCATGTTGACTCATTCATACTTTGGATGTGAGAATATGCTCTTGCACAAGTTAAGGGGGAGAGAAACCCCTCAAGCTCCAGAAATGGGATTTCACAATTTTTCAAGGTATTTCATTCTGAAGTGCTAATTACTAAGAGAGGGAGAATTGAATTGGTCTATGTCCAATTTAAAGAAGGAGTCAAAGCTGCAGCATTATTCTGGAGGTGTTTATTTATTTATTTTTATTTATTATTACATTTTCATGCCCCCCTCTCCTCTATAAGGTGACTCTGGGTGGCTTACAAATTATTCTACTACAGATAATTGTGTCTCACGAGTCAGTGTCTGGGTTTTATTGTTTTTAGGGCATGAAATTTCCATTACTTTAATTCTATAGAAATTAAGCTATGGCATAGGGAAGGAAAATGCTTACTTTTTGGAACCTGAGGAGAATATCAGATTTGCATAATTTCCTTATTTGTGATTTATGGCAGCGTCTAATCATCCCACCATCTCTGTGAATAGCTGCTTTATGTCACTTTAGCCTTTAGCACTATTAAAAATGGTGCTATGAAGATGCTTTCAGTCCCTAGTGGAGAAATGTATGATGGTGTAAACTCATATTGTAGGCAGAGGTGAAACCTAGCCGGTTTGCACCGGTTCATGTGAACCGGTAGGGAAAATTTTGATTGGTTCAGAGAACCGGCAAATATCACCTGACTGGCCCCACCCCTGCCCGCCTGCTCACCCCGCCCTCTG
>JANHFL010010332.1:0-16027 GCA_032468155.1 Oxyrhabdium leporinum | reverse complement strand
TATATGTGTATGTGTGTATATATATATATGTGTGTGTGTGTATGTATGTATATATATGTGTATGTATATGTGTGTGTATGTATGTATGTGTGTGTGTATACACATATATATACATACATATATATATATATTAAAAGAAGAAATCACAACTTCCCTAATCCATGAAATCCATTCTCAGATAGGGTTTTGACTTATTCTGATTTATTTATTTTGTTTATTTTGTTTGTTTGTTTATTTATTTAAAAGATGAGTGAGCTGTCCTGCGGAAGCTGCCCCTTTTTTTCAAAAAGGGCTTTTGATTCAGGATACCTTGAAAATAAATAATTCAGGAATAGCAGCATCTAACTTCTTTTTGCTGTTTAGCACGGAATTCTAATCTCTTTGGAGACAGACGGTCAGAAACATAGATTTGAGGCTGCGTGCCTATGCAGGTGTGCATGGGAATCAAATCTGCTTAATCTCAGTGGCAATTATTTTTTAATAAATGTTCATTGGAATGCAAAAAGAGTGATCCAGAATCCAGAAATAAATTTGTTCCCGTAACTGCCATTTTTTGGTCTTTTTTTCTTGTACTATTAAATGACATTCCTTTTCATGATTATAGTATGAAAGTAAGAAACACTGACAATAATTGAGCCCATCTACTTGGCATCCTTACTTTTGGGATGACTATATACCCTAATAATAATATCTCTGTAATTTTATTTTAACTTTATTAGGTGAAGATGATCAAATGTTTGAGAGCTTACTTATGAGTAGAATGCCCACTTCTAAAAACAGTTAGCTGGGATGTAAATACTCTATACATTTATCTATTTACATGTAGAATTGAAAATGACTACTTGCCACAATTCAAACAAGCATTTACAGATCCCAGACTGTTATTATTCAGAGAAAACTCTGAGTGAGTAGAAAGACAGTAGGATGATCCTAGGTTAAGGTACTGTGTGTGGTAGAAACACATCTGAAAGAATCACATATAGTATAGACTTGTTTTTAAGCCATAAAACGTGTTGAAGCAAATCCTATGCTTAAGAGCATGTAAAACATAGGAGCATTTCTAATAAGTGTTATTCCCCCTGGAAGTTCATGTAAAAATATTTCAGTGGAGGATATTGGAATTGGTTAATCATATTTTTCAGGAAATGTTTATCAGCAGTGGTTATAGCTACCTGTTAAATCATGTGTAAAAATCTTCATAGGAGAACATTTTCAGTAGCGTCAAGTTTCCTATTTACCCACATGGGAATAATCTGAAAAATGTCTTCAAAATGAATTGTGATAATGACAAAACTCATTCATTATCAAATATATTTGCTTTCCATCAAAAGTAGTTACAGACTAGATAGAAGCATTCAGACCCAACCTAAGTAGAGACATGGCTAAATATCACTGAAGACTCCCAAATCTCTTAATAGGTCAATAGCATAGTTACCTATGCTATTGTATAATTATTCTATCCATATGTTAACTCTGGCAATATTCTGATATAAATAATATATTGGAATAAAGATAATTTCAGACTGATAGCACTCAACTCTTAATAACCAAGCAAACTAAACATCTTTTCTTGATTTTATTTTATTTTTTTTGCATTAAGGAAAAAAAAGGAAATGAATGTTACAGCAGAAGATGATGTTATTTCTGGATATTAGAAAATATTCTTTTTATATATAATATTTTTTATTAAAAGTTACAATTAAAAAGAGAAAAACTAATACAAACCAAAAAAATACAAGAATAAAAGAAAAAAGTACAGAAAGGAAAAAAGAGTAGAAAGGAAATAAGAAATAAGATCATAGTAAAAAAAAAGAAAATATATGCAAAGAAATGATTTTTCCTTTCAGCATAACAAGTATAAACAATTTTAAAAACTTGTCACTTCTTTTAAATTACAACAAAATATCTCTTCTTCCCATATCCTATTTCTTCTCCATAAATAGATCCTTAAAGCCTTGTCATTCAGTCCTGATGGGCAACAGTGTATTAATTACCAGAGACAATAACATATCTATTTTAACCTTGATCAGATAAACCAACTTTATATTCCTTTCTTTTATTTTTAACAACTTTTATTTTTAATCCATTTAAATAATGTCTTAGAACTTGATTTTTCTTTTCATTCTGTCTTTATCCCTTCTCACAAGATTCTTCAAAGCTTTAACAAATCAGTTTTGTAAATCTGAGATTGGAAAGTTATCCAGGACACTCTTTTCATTTGTATTTCTACATCCCTTTTAACTATTAAAACATCTTCTGTTTTCAGTTGTTATACAATATGGCATCTTTTCCATATTGTTCTTATAGCTTGTCATTTTTAAAATCTACTTTCAGATCAGTCCCTACTTTGTCCTGTAAAACTTGTTCCTTTTCCATCACATATTTAAACACAGTTGTTCTATAGAGACAGACACTCTTAAAATTAACTTCTAGAATCATTGTTCAAAAATATCCTTCAATATATTATCCAATGTTAAGATATTGTATTTGCAAGTCAAATTTACAATGTTCTTCTCGTTTAATTATAATCTTTAGTTTCTTCTAGTTCCCTCTCGTGTCCAACCTTCAAAGTTCCATCATATTTTTTTAAAAAAATTCAAAAAGAGCATTTTCCTATGGGAAGGATTCTTACAGTTAACTCCAAAATCTTATTTCAAATCCATGTGTTTGTAACTTTCCAAAATCAAAGTTCTAATCACCCTTTAGCTGCATTTCAAATATTTTCTTGAAGTTTTTAAACTTGCTTTTAAGTTTATTTCACTAAGAATTGAAGGAAACTCACCTGGTGCTATAAAACTTGTTAATTCAAAAGGGCCTAATAGCTGAAAAACAGTTAATGAACAATTTTTGAAAGTGATTAGAAAAGGAAGTATGCCAATGCAGTGTCCTTTGAATAAGAGAAGATGCTTTTCCCTTATCTCCCAGAGCTCTAGATCTGGAGATCTTTGTCTTACGGTCTTCTCATGAGGAATAATTGTCTGGTGGAACATCTGTAGGTGATCTCAATTACTTTCCTTCTCTGGAGAGGAATTACAAAGAATCATCTGTGTTTAGTGGATCTGCTTTCACTTTCACCATTTCTTCACCCAAAGAAGAAATTGTGTATCATTCTACAGATGAGGCCATTTTATAATAGAAATCTTATGTGAAAGTACCTTATGCATGTAAATTGTAGGACATAACGAGAAAAAAAGTTCAGGTTATATATATTGAAAAATTATGAAAATGTCAACTCTGAATTTAATTTTGAGGCTTAGTAACAATATTTTGTGAGTTCTGTCATATTTTTCTGATTTTGATGTAATGTATTATTGACTCCACTTAAATGTGTTTGTAAACAATGGTTTATAGATTATTTTATTTATCTACTTTCCAGTTTACTAGAGATTAAAATAGTTTCTACTGTGCAAAATGAGTCAGTTGTATTTAATTGAATGAAATAGGTGATGTGCAAAATGAAAATGAAATATAATTTATGCTGAGTTTATTTTTATGGATATCTAATTTATAAAGTTGGGGTCTGTTGTTACATATGAAGAAAAGTTAAATCTTTTGTAGATAGCATTTATCTATATTTTTAAGATATTTTTATGATTATCTTTAAAGTCGTAAATTTACATTATTGAAATTGATTTAAGTGATTTAAGCATAGCTACCTAGAGGCTTTGAATAAAAAATTATGATCTCTTGAATTTTACTCTTAATTACCAGTTACTTTTGCAAACAAGTAGATACTGAAGCATCAGTAATGTTCTGGGAAATTTTCTTTTTCAGACTGCAATGTTGAAAGTGTTACCATTGTTTCTTGGAGAGAAACTCTTGACTTTACTTCTCTGCTACTTCTGTGGATTTCTTTGAGTCTGGCAGATCAGTGCCTTTGGGTTAGGTTCAGAGGTGGAATCCTACCGGTTCGGGCGAACCGGTAGCTCCGACAATTAGCTGGAGGTCAAACCAGTAGCTCTGACGATCAGCTGGCCCGCCCCTGCCCTATCCTGTCTTTTATTTCCTGCATTCTAGCTAATCTAAATCACGTGTTACAGCTGATTTCCCCCCCCACACACACACTGTTCTACTTACCGTTGCTGACCTATAAGGTGAGCAGCTGTGCTTCTAAATGCTTCATTTTCAGCGCTGTGTGCAGTTGAGCCAGGCGTGTGTGAAGTGCGCGTGCAAAGCGTGTACTCACCAAACTGGTAGCAGACTTCACAGGATTACACCCCTGGTTAGGTTGATGTCTTTATGTTGACATGGCTTTCAAAAGAGTTATGGTTGTGACTTTTTGTGAAAGTCTATAATGTTTATTTGAAAAGTAATGATTGTGTGGTTTCATGATTTTTTAAAAAATGTATCTTGCCTTCTGTCTCTCTCTTTCTGTCTCTGGTGGAAGATGGAAGTCAGATTCTTTCATGTCTTTCATTCTTTCAATTTCCTTGAATTCAACTTCTGATAATTTAATGGACACATCCATATAAATTTTGTGGTGGAATTATAGGAAAGGTTTGTCAATAATGGGAAATACAATTTCAAAATGTTTAATTAGACTTGAATTTCACAAATAAGGATTGCTCTGAGAATGCTTGTCCTTTTAATTGCATTGACCTCATTGGAATAGATTATACAACGGTAAAGTGACATCCTAGCAGTAAAAGAAGAACTCTTATCATTTTACAATTAATATCCTTTGCATCAGATGAAATTATTGTTATGCTTTTTACAAATTGACATAAATATTGATTGCTCTAGGAAAAAAGCAATCTCTATCATCCGAAATGTATATTAAATGAACATTTAATAATTTAATAATAATGAACATAATTTTCTTTAGCTATTTCCTTATTTTAAAACTCCTGGTCACTTCTTATAGTGTTTGACAATGTCCTTCTGCTTGCATTTTTTATATTAAAAAAGTTACAATAATGCTGAAAGTTGGTCTCCCACCACCTTAATCTGTTTTTTAATTCAGTTAAATCAGCAAAGACAAAAAGCTGTTAATTGTTCAGATTATAATTTCATGAATTCTTTGTGTATGTGTGAATTAGGAAGAGACATGATCTGTATACTGAGAAACCATTGATATAATCAATGCCATCACAGAATGTAAGAACAATATTCTTCAGGAGGTACAACAAAAACGTCACAGTAGAATCACATAAATATTTTGGGTGCTGCAAGCTAATGCACATAAACAAACATATGAATAAGACTGATGCTTTCATTAATACTGACATTTTGGACTCAGTTTAGATTTCTGAAATCCTGTAAGAGCATTATTGGCCAGTGTTCAGCCAATACAATCAGAAATAGGTGAGATTGACCAAAGTTTAGGAAAAACTTGGGCTTTTTTTTTTCTTGAGGCAGTGGCTACCACCTAATAACTAAGATGAGCAATTAGAGATGTTGTTTAACATTGGTGCCATGTTCCTGAAAGGAACCTCTTACTCCAAAAAGTCTGAACAGACAACAGGATTCTAGAAAGTCAACAGATCCATACACTTAGTAGCAGATGGGCACCATTTTCCCCTTATTTTAACTCTTTGAATTTTCAGCTCATAGAACAAGCAAATGATGATGGTCTATCGGATCAGCACAAATATTTTGTTCGCCTTGACCCTTTTCTAGCCTCTACTCTGCAACCTAAGAACTTTGTCCCTTAATTGCACTGGCCTTGGTCCATGAAACACTGGGAGCCGGAGGACATGCTTCCCTGTACCACTGAGCAAATTCTCACCCAGCTGCAGATCCATATGGGTGAGTTTGACTAGATAACCTTTAGGAACCACCACCACCCCGCCCCCAATTCACTCTTCCCTTTTTCTTGGAATTAGGGAGAACTGCAATAGAATGTCTGACTGAACTTTCCTCTCTTAGTCTCTAAGGAAGGACAATTTAAAGCTCCATCACAACAGCTAGCAAGGTGGACATTTTGGACTGTTTAAAACTATTCATCTCCCGCTCAATGGCTTTTGGTGGCCTTGTTTTCCAGCAGATGCTAAGGGTTATGTTTTTTTTCTCGTTACACCTCTTACGATGCTAAATCTCTAGTTGGTGTGTTGGATTTTGTTCCCATTCCACAGGGATCTTGAGATATGGACTTTATTACCAATCTACCGTAGGTCAAGAAACTGACTGCTGTCTTTTTCCCCCAAGTTTGACCTGATTTCAAAAATGGTGCCGTTCATTCCCTGTTGTGACCTTTCCTTGCCCCCCAAACAATCTATCTATTTATTCACCAGATTTTTGGTCATGAAGTCATGCTGTAATATCTGGTTCCTGGCAGATATTTTCAATTCACGGTCTACTTCATAGTTGTTAAACTTATTTTTTTCTTCTCCCTATTATCCCCCAATGTGATGGGAAATTTGAAAGAATGGTACTTTAGTCCAATAATGTTTTTGGTTTGTGAATGATCAACAAAACAATTGGAATGATCTTTTTGCATATAGCTAAGCTTACCTACAAGAATTCAGTTAATTCTTTACTTGTATGTCACCATTCCAGAACTTGTACAGCTAGTAGCTACCACCTGTGTCTGTTGCCTGACACCTTATCCCATTTCTGAGGTTCTGAACTTTTTACCAGAAACTCTAAGCAGTACAACGGGTGTTTCTTCAAAGAACACATGAATCTTCTCAGGGCTTCCTAGAATGTACCACTGACTGACATCATCATGGGCATTCTTCTTCTGTCAGGTTCCCCTGGATGGGATTTGGGGAGGACAGGCTTTTTCAGTTTTAACCAAAACATAAATGGAAGCAGTGGAAGACTACAGGCTCATCTATGGAAAGGGAAGAGAAAGAGGAGGAAATGGTGAGGGCAAATTCTGGCAAGATCAGAAGCAAATAGTCTGAGTGCATACGAATAATTTAGAGTAACAAGACTCGGGAGCCACTGCTTACCTCACCCAAAGCCCACCTTGTCTCCCCCTCCCCCCCCAAAGGCATTCCACGGCACCAGCTGGAAGAAATGATGCAGAAGTGAACTCTGCTTCTGCATAAATAGGACTTCCATTTATGGAAAATTGTTGTCCGTAACATTGTTGGACTTATTTTTAATGACTTAGTTCTTAGAGTAAGCATAATAATCAGAGAGCTGTATCCTTCAATCACTGTCTGTAAGGCTTGGGAAAATCTGACACTTCAGCAAAGTGGCATGGAAATACCCAAAGTGCGAAAACATTAAACAGCATATGAAGCAGATCCCTTCATTGTATACTTCAGCAATTCATCACCTTATATACAACTCCATTTATTTAAAGAGGGAATAGCTGCCATCTCATATTTACTCTTTGCAGCACACAGAGGGTTAAAAAAAACAACCACCATGAGTTATAAAGCAGAGATCCAGAACATTAATATGGATCTAACTCCCCCTCCCCCCCCATTTCCAAGCCATAAAGGTAACTAGATAAATCAACCATGGGTTGGCTTAGTCTTCTTGCCAGAATACAATAGGAACAATGAGGCCCTGGTGGTCTAAATTGTAGTCTCTCACCATCAGTGCCTTTGAGAGTTGTTGATCCTCACTCATATCTGTTTGATCTTCTGAGGAGACAAGAAAGCAGACTCTGGTGAGAGGTGGGAGTGAGGAGATTAGAAGCTCAGGGACCTGTTTGTACTAGGATAAATCACAACCCCCTTTCTTTTTCATAATCTCATCTTGAACACTGCCACTGCACTTTATATCCTCCCTTTGAATTCCACTTCTATGGATTGAATCTTTCCCTTTGGTTAGAGAGACCCATCTTTTTACCCTTTTCCGTAAGCGAAAATAGTCCATGTTTTTGAAATCTTTGCTTTTGGCTTGAAAAGGTTTTCCCCCCTCATGATCCCTGAATGACTTTTGCTGTTATATTACTTTATATTTTATTAACCTTTTGAAGTTATGGTTCCCAGATTTAAAATAAATTAATGATTATGTGATAACCCACTCCACCCCATTCTCCTAAACTCATCCTTGTACATATGAGTACATTCCTTGTATCTCATAGGCAGCATGAGGAGACCGAAACAGCGATAATGTGAGAATTTGTTACCAGTAGGTAATAAAATTTGGGAAAAACTCACAGCTGCATTATCACACACTATAAAGGTAATTTAGAGGTTATCTAATCAAAAGTGAAACCATTCATTATCATCCTGAAAATGAACTAGTCTAGTTCACAATCAGAAGCCACATGCTTTTAGAACTGTTAATGCCGGATGACATGCACAAAACCTCCAATCCAACTGAATGATCAGATCCTTTCTTTTCATTGCTTAGGTAACCAGGTTTCCCAATTACTGTTTACTTGTTTTAAAGGTGATGTTCATAACTTTTATATAAGGATAAAGTATACTATTAGCAACTGTGTGGGAGAAATCCAGTTATTCTTAAAATAGCAAATGAGCTTACAGAGACGTTAGTATTTTCTAAAACAGCCATAGATAAAAATTATTCTCAGGCATCCACTCCCATCTGTAGTCTGCTGGCTCTTATCCAACAAAGAAAGTTTAATAAAACATCTACCTTACCATTTTTTAAAAACTTCAATATGTCTTGCCTTGATTGTTACCAGAATAGAAAAAATTACACTGTCATCCAAAAAAAGGCTCATCCTAAATTTCTGGGCAATAATGTCTGTTCTTTTATGTCCTATTCTGATATCAGATCTTATGCCAGGGAAGTTATCAATATGTATACCACAAAGTGAACAGAAGTAGATGGATTCTTTCTGTTACTTTCTGAATACAAAAGAATAGACCTTACCATAGATCTTGTTTTTTCTGAAGCTGAAACAGTGATACAGATCTCATAGGTACTTTGTAAATATTTTTGGTGTTTATTTAGATAATTATAAGTAGTCCTTGCTTAATGACTGGTCACCTAGCATCCACTTGAAGTTATGATAGACACCCCCCCCAAGCTACCTAAGATCCTGTTTCAAAGTTACGGCCGCTGCAGTGCCCCTCAGTCACTCACTGTTATGACTGACCACAGTGAGGCTATAACATCACCCAACACTTTCCCCCCATCCCCCCCAGGCCTTGAGCCTAGGTCTGTATAAAGCTTCCCAGGGCCTCTCCCACCTTCGAGGCACTCAGTTCTCCATTTAAGGAACCACACTTCATGACTTCCTCTGGGGACTGTGGCATGTTGGATTATGATCGTAGATTGAGAACTACCTGTATTAAAATCTTATATCTTTGAAATGGGTTGTCTTCCATGTTTCAGTATAATTGTGTATGTTGTTCTCACGAGGTTGATTCTAGCTCCCCAACAGCATTTGTTCTAGAAAATATCAATAATTCAACCTCCTCTTTATACTTCCACTTGTAAGCTTTCATTGTTTTGGTTAATTTGAAGTGAAGATAGCCTATTGAGCGTATTGGATTGCTCAGTTAGTCTTAAAAACTGTTGTTATGTTCTTCTGAATCCCTGCAATAATGTTCTCTTGTCTGTTACTTATTTACTATATTGAAGTCAAAGGGTTTGTAGATAAGACATCTCTGTAGATTTCTCTAAAATATGATACTTGTATTACTGATTTGCTTCATAGGAAGGTTTAATTGTATATATTTAACTCTGGGGTTTTTTGGCCTGTATAAAAAATAAAAGAGCAAATATTTCATATAATGCTTTTTCTATAATTACTCTTAATTTTTAAAATCTTAACTATTGTTATTAAACTACATCTATCCCAAATATTTGAAAGATGAGTTGGAAATAGATATAAACTTGTTAATATTGCTAAGGTATAGAAATACATACTAAAATAATAATTTTGAAGCCAATCACATAACACTTACCCTATATCATTTATAAATTGAACCCTCCAGACACAATCTGGATCCTACTTCCCAGGGTTTCATCTGATTTTAAGGATATCTTCAGACTCTACATCTGTCTGCCACACATTCCATTTATTTTTTGATGGGACAGGACCTCAATTCTGCCTGCTGTCCTTCTCGAGAACTGCAGAAATCTGCCTAACTTCAATCGGACCTAGGCATTGAGTCAAAATATACTGGGAATTGTCGCCTGGACAATAACAATATTTCTGTTTCACAAATTTAAATTCTTCTTTTATGAAATTAGATATGATAGTAACAATTCCTATCTCTTTTTCTGGCTTAAATGCGAGTACGGTATTATTTGTGCAGTTTAGAATTATACCAGTAGATTTTATTTGGCTAATTGATGTTCTTAGCATCTGTAATTTTTAGATAATCTCAACAGCTCTTAATATTTAGGAGAGGTAGTAAAACATCTATTGTAGCACTAGATTTTTTTTCCTTTTATTCTCCAATTTTTTTAGAAGATTCTTGAGACCTTCAAAACAGATGGGAGAACATAAAGTTTTCAGAGAAGTTGATGGAACCTATTCTACTGAAGGGGTACTAGATGCACAAATACTTCTATCAATAATATATAAACACACAACTGTCCATGTCAAGTAATACTTAGTTGACTTTGCTTTCTCTTGAAAAAGCAAAATGTTGCTTGGATGGAAGGCCACCAGGAAATCCCCAAGATGTAGACCAGGGCTGTCAAACTTACGTGCCATGTGCCTGATGTGTCACATGCTGGCCATGCCCAGGCCCAGTTTAGTGAAGGGGAAAAATGTTGTGATACGTCACATGACGGACGACATGATGATGCAAGTTTGACACCTGATGTAGACTACAGCGGAAAAAATAATTACAGAGATAAAAGTAGGAAATTGTAAGCCACTTTCACAAAGTTTAATACGATTAAGAATTAATTATGATCTCCTTGATATTTCAACAGAAAAAAGATCAGTTGAACTTTTCACAGTAGAGGCTAGTAATTAAATTTAGGAATCGTAATGAAAATATTAAAAGTTGTGCAACGTTTTTCTGAATCTGTTATTTTCATGTTTTCTTTGTGTAGCAAGCAACTCTTGACTTCTTTGCAAAGAAATGGGTAAATCAACTTTTATCATCCATCCTCCATATATTTTGACAGTCAGAGTTTTAAAAAAGTGGGACTGTTGTATGCAAATATACAAATCCCTCATTTATTGTATGGCCACCATAAATGAGGGATTTGTATATTTGTCTCATTATATCTGCTAAATTTTAAGAATACCCAAGGAAACTGAATATAATTTTGAGAATAGGAAGAACTCTATGTTTAAAAGTTGCTCTTTATTAAACCAAAGTATATACTAGCTCACTGGAGTTTATATGTCCTTAATGTGTGAATAATATACATATATTCTATTAGCTTGCTTCGTGAACAGTTTCTTCTATAGGGACAATTTAGTTTTTGGCTGCCTTTTTTCAGTATCCAGCTATTTTTGAAATTTCAGCTATTTCTTCAAAGCTGCACTGCCTGTTGAAAAATAACACTGTTACATATAATTTTCCTTTTCTTGCCATGTAAACCTAAGATGTGCCTGACCTATCGGGACCATCGCTGAAAATATTCTTGGGAACCATAGTTACCAATGGCTTTCCTTCTCTTGATATGTGTTGCAACATAAAAGATGAAGGTATTTAGTTGTTCTGTTTGCTTGGATCAGAACATTATTCCAGCTGTTTACTTACTTAGTCTAGGGAAATCCACACAGTGGAACCCTAGTGCTGACAGCCTAGATTGCTAGTTCATTCTTTCGGCAGTTATGCACCTATCCTTGGTGAACTATCTTTATATCAATTAACTAACGGCACTCAGGTTGCTGACTCCTCAGGCTCCTCAGCCAGTCTCACCTCACCTGGTGTTGCAATGCCTCACATCTAGCCAGCTCCAGCTCCAGCTCTCTGCCCACACGAATACAGCTAGGTTCTCCCCCCCCCTCCGAGTGGTACCCATTTATGTATTTGCAATGTTGCATGCTTTCGAACTGCTGGGTGGGCAGGAGCTGGGGATTGAGTGATGGGAGCTCACTCCATCTCAGGGAGCCAGGCTCAAACCACCAGAGTGCAGACCATTTCTGGCCAAGAGTTCAAACATCACTAAGCCCCTGCACACCACGTCCCAACATTATTCCTGCTATATTTATTTCTTGTAAGTGGAAAGTATTATAGCAGTGGTCCCCAATCCCCGGTTCATGACCCCTCCCTGGGCTGCAGCCTTTTCAGAACTGGGATGTGGAAGTGGTAGGTGAGTGCACCCATGCACACGAGTACTTGCGAAGCTGCATTTGTGAGAATGGTGCATGCATGCGCATGAAATCATCTTCTCTTCCTTCCCCTCCACCGCTGCCTCTGTCAAGGCGGAAAGGTTGTAGACCATTGTATTATAGCATTATTTGTTGGAATTTAATTTGGTGGGAATATGGTGACATTTAAATCCTTCAAAGAAAGAATATTCTTTTTCTTCAATTCCATATTTTATGTGTTCCTGATGTGATTGTTTCTTAGTATCTTGATTCTCAGTTGATCAACTGCAACATCTGAACTTTTACTGGTACGGTCCAGAATCAGGTATTCAAGCAGGTACTATTTAATTCATTTAGAAAACAGAAAGGAAATAGGTAAACACAACGGGTATTAAAGACCAGCTTCTAGTAAACTGCTTTTAGAAAATTGTAAAAGGAGAAATGAGCACGTTGCTTGGCTAAGGTGTTTGACTGGTTAACACAGAGTTGGATTTCAGAGTGCTTAGAAATGACTGAAGTGAATCACAAATTTAAAAAAAAACTAATGCACTTGTGGGAAACATAGATGATAATCAGTCGTGAATACATCAACCAAGTTAACTGTAATAATATGTGGTAAAGACTTTGGGCAATGGGGCAAAGAGATGCTATCTGGGGAACTGTCAGATAAGAGAGAGCATAACCCACCACTGCATAGTGGACTGAGCAAGAATTTAAGAAAGGACCCTTCCTAATTTCTTGGGCTGTAAAGGTGATGGCAGAAGAATTTTACTTTCAGACTTGCAAGATTCTGTTAATACAATGTAATTGTAATACAATTACAATAAAGTAGAATTAGTTTATTTGGTTGTGTTTCCTGTCTGGTCTACTTGTTAAGGCCGACCTGATGATTAGAATAAAATTCTCTCATCTGACCATTGTCTAGGGCCTAGGCAGCATCACTTCATCCTGACTCCTAAGATTTTTCCCATATAACATTACATTAACATCAAAAGAATATTTCAGGAATATTCCTCTTACCATTATTACTACCAGTATTGGTAACACTGTTGATTTTCCTGTTAATAATTTTGACTAAAATGTGGACTGGATATCAGACATTGAAACCTCAATTCAGCTTTTGCATCTCCTATATATGGATTACCTGAAACTATAGTAATTCTTAAAAGTTTGTGAACTCCTTCGATGTTTCTTAATTAGTGTGACCTAAAATGTGATTTGTTATCCATTCAAGTCCTGAAACTAGTTATAAAGAGAGCCCAATTAATTGAGTCAGAAACATTCTATTTATTGAGAAAAATGATCCAATGCTACATATATGGGTGTTCACAAACTTTTAAGTACCACTGTATATAGAAAGCTAAAGTTAAAAATTGAATCACAACTTCATACAATCAAAATTATAGCAATGACATTGCCATATATTTTCAACTAAATAAATATGTATCATTAATATAAACCAAGAAAAATGGTTAAGCGTGATGGACTGAAACATTAGGTGGAATAATATTAAACGAATTGAAGTCCAGCCACTCTAACTAAGGTATACATAAGAGTAGGGAAAGTCCAAACTTAATGATAAAAAATGCTGTTAAAGCCATCATGACCGCAGTTATCTCATTTTTTGATACTCTGCTGGAATTGTAAAGTAGACACAGACTGAGCTAGAAGCATTAGATTAAAACTCTGATCATAGACTGCGCACTGCATCCCTCTAGTGAGACGAATAGGCCATATGTGCCTTTTAATGAAAACAGACATGGAGTGCTGCACACGAAAGAAACAATGGGGGGGGGGGAGATTTCTGGCTGAACATATAGCCAAGAAGATAAACTAAACAACCTTACAAAGGAAGGTATACTGTACTGAAAAGCAATGAAACCAAGCATGTGTACTAGAATGAGCAGCTGGTGATGCAAATGCAGAATTGGCAAAATAAGCCATTACATGGCTGGTAGTTGAACATCATTCAAAGGAAGTTAGTAAATGAAAATATATGGCAGTGGTTTCAAGACGGCACATTAAAGAAGGAAACAAAAGAGCTTATTTTAGTGACTCAAGGACAGTCGCAATGTATAAATGTAATTAAAGCTAAAACTGAGAAAACATGTCAGCTATGCAAAGAACAGGAGGAACACCTGGTATGTGGATGTGAGAAGATTGCACTATTTAAAAGATGCAGTAAAGTGGTCTCATTTATTGGCATCTAGGTAAGAATTACATCTTACCAGCAACCCAACAATCACAATGTTGAAGAAAAGAACAGAAAGGTTTGGATCCCATGGGACCTACACGGACAAACCAATCACGATTTATTCCACAATAAGCCAGTTATGACTGTAGTTGCAAAGAGACACGTGTGGATAATTGACAACACAGTAGCTGGCGATAGAAGGGTCAGTGAGAAAGAAAAAAGCAGAGAACTCCAAAGAGATAGCGAGCAAATGTGGATAAGAAAGTCGTAGTGGTGCCAATAGTGGTTTGTGTGCTAGGTACCATACTAAAAGATCTGTAAAAATACTTGGACACAATAGGAATGAGCAGGATCCAAGCAGAATTATCTGGCAGACTGTATGCAGACAACACTCGGCAAGAACCAAAGCACCAGGAGCATTTCAAAAAATATATTGAAGGGCAGTTGGACAACACCAAATTATGACAGAGGCCTAGGAATGGTATATTAAAAGACAAAATAGAGGAGTGCTTTGTTATTGGGGCACCAGATGCAGCAGCACAAAGACTTAGAAATTGAATTATCTAAATTTGGAACGATTTAAAATAACCCAATTGCAAATAGGGGAGCTGTGGAGTTCATAAATAATTAGATGCTACCTATGCAATTACCAAGTTTGTGGGTAGAGCTCAAATGAAGAAAAATCTGGCCAAGGTTGGCCATGACACATGATTAGCGATATTGGAATTACACAACAATAATAAAATCTCTCTAGATTATAGCCCTATAACTTTTGGAGTGTATGACTAGGTAAATCTGTCCCCTTTTTTGATAGCTGGATAAGAATACCTGATCTACAGTTTAAAAACCAATTTTATTACAAATAAGAGAAAGGAAAATGCAAACCTTAATGATTAAAGTTTTAAATCAAGATTATAATTAAAAATTAATGATAAATGAAATTATAGTTGTAACATTATATGCTGCTGCTCCAAAGCTCTATAATAGTTTCACAGGAAAATTATAATATTCTGGACAAATTCCTGGATAATATAGATGTGTAAGAAAGGAAAGGGGAATTCTGTGCACCAAAATCCTGAATTAATCAAACAGCATGAGATTGAATAAAGGCAATGGGTATTGGCTAATAAAGCTGACTAAAATACACAGAATCTAAAAATAACCTTAGTATAGTACTAACTACACATCTGTGTTTACCTAAGCAACAAAAGAAAGAAAAACTTCTGATTCCATTTTACCTTGTTTTGTTTTCTGAAAATTTCCAGTTTTAATTTGGGGCTGAAGGAAATATACTTTTAATAGTTTCCTTTTTTGATCCCAACATATGCTTGATTGTATTGTTTTATTTATCATATTTTATAAAAGAAGTGAAATAAGTTTTTTGAAGATATATTTTTTTTAAAAAGAACCCTGCGAATTTTATTTGTGTTTCAGATTCATTTTAAGACATATAGATCTATTTGTTGCTTATGCTTCATGAGAAAAAAAATTAAAATCTGAGCAAAAGCATTTGGAGAAAAGAATTAAGGAACTTATGAGTACATATATAAACCAATTTACACCTGAAACAGAAAGCTTTTATATCTGCTCAATTGGAACTTAAATTCCTTTTATGGACTTCATCCATGAGGGAGATGGGTGATTGAGAAACATGAAAGTAGATAGATAGATAGATAGATAGATAGATAGATAGATAGATAGATAGATAGATAGATAGATAGATAGATAGA
>JANHFL010010331.1:0-11652 GCA_032468155.1 Oxyrhabdium leporinum | reverse complement strand
ATAACTTCTTCAATAAATTCTTACTTGGATGAACTTTGTTTCCAAGTGCTGAATGGAAAAGGGGGGGGGGGTTTCATTGGAATGTTGACAATAACACATTTTCTGTTTGAGGCATATCCCTGATGTTTTGTTTTCATCTCAATCTTTGAAATCAAACTTATAGAATTTTTCAGTAAGATATTTGTAAATAGACTGATAGAGTTGGAAAGCATTCTTGCTGAATTTTAAATTTTCTGTTTTTAAGAAAAAGGCAGTTTCTCTAATTTTACATGGAATCATTTCACAGATATAATGATTACCCAGATCAGATCAGGTTTGACTCCTATGGAGACAAATCCTCACTATGTCCAATTGTTTCTAGTAATAATTCAATCTCTTCCAAAGGTATTCTATCTAATCTTTTTAGTATCATCTATCTTCCATTTCCTTTATTTTGCTTACCTTACCCTACCATAATATATTTCCCAATCCACTGACTTCTCCTATTACATTTCTAAGTATCTATCTTTGATTGGGTTTTCAGAACACTAGTCAATTTTACTTGATCCAAGATTGATTGACAGTTGGGTCACTCACCTGCAAATTCAGATAGCTTGGGTAAAGAAGCAACCAATCCAGAAGTGGCTACAAAGTGCATATTTCTACTTATTGTGAACACTTCCATATTGGCTGAATCTATTTTTAGTTTATTGTCTTTTATTCAATCCATTCCAAAAAGGAGAATCCTTCAGTGTTTTATTTTCAATATGTCACTGACCTTCCTGTTTTCCTGTTTATTTCATTGTCTCCTCCCAATTTCTTTCTTTTTCCTTTTTAAATAAGGTTATATAATATTTTAGCATTTAATCAAAGCAAGCTGCAGACTATAGAGACCTTAAACAAAATATTGAATGCAAATATATTTTTCTAATTTTCACTTCTGGATTTGTAATGCCAGAGAAAGAGTGACAGTACTAAATATTACCACATTGTTTTGTACTAATGATCTAATTTATCAGCTATTTATTTTTAGCATTAGTAAGAAGACATCTATAGCACACTTCAAAAAAGCATTTTCAAAAAGCACTAAATTAAAGAAATTGAGATTTCATTGCAATAATTGCCTAAACTAAATATCTCACTGTACTTGGATGTTTTAAAACTGAGTAGGATAATGTCAACAGGGTCACTACTTTCTCAGTTTTGATCTCTATTTTTCTGATATGAGCAAATCAAAAAAAAATGTTGTCCAGAGACTTTATTATGAAAAAAATATAAGAGACAAAAAGAGAGTTAGAGACAAATTTTCTTTTGTCCTCATCATATCTTCTATTGTTTGTAACAAAATTTGAACTAATTTATTTTACTGTTCTTGGTTTTTCAAATAGTGCTCTGTTTAAAAGAAAGTGAAAGAATCATTATGATATGCCTTTTAGTGTTCAGAACTTTAATGATGCCATATATAGCAGTGTAATTAATAGCACCCGTGATATATAGCAATTCATTGGGTTCCAGTAGAGGAAACAGAAGGCTAATGCCAGATTGCTTGTTAAAGGTATACCCAGTTACAAAGTACACCAGATGAGACAATCCCCCAGTAACCACATAATGAGCGAAAGACATCTGTAAGATTTTGTATTATTATTATTATTTCAGGACACTGAAAGTGAAGATTTAAAATCTCCAGCTATGGTGCATATGGAATTATTATTATCCCCACTGACTCTGTGACTGAAAACAGATCCATCCTTAAGTCAGACCCAATACTACAAAACATTTTTTTTACTTTAAATAGGGCCATACAGAGTAGATGTTTTATTTCCCAGAATTAAGTGCAAATGACATTTTTAAAAAACCCAACAGTCTCTTCAAACTACCTAGCTCTGGAAGAGATGATAATTAAATTTATTTCAGATAAAAAGGAGGAAATAAACACAATATGGACCTACAGGTTATGAGAGTCAATAAATGCTGTACCCCATGCCAGCGTTCCAAGTAACAACCTCCAAAGAATAAGACTCCAAAATTATCATCTTCCCAAGGATCCACTTTTTTAGAGATGTCATATTGGCACATCTGGGGAAAACCCAAATCTGAGAGTTCTGGGTTTTCCCTAACTCAAGAAAATCCAAAATCCAATCCCTGCATCCAAAAGTCCATCACATGATCCAATCATCATTTCGTTCCAATTGGAAATTACTCCCAGTCACTCCCCTCCAGGTGCGAAGTAACATGTCCTTGACTCTCCAAGAAAGGAATCTTGTTGTGGCTAATCTTCCACTGCTCCTTGAAATCCCCTCTCCCAAATTCCCAGACGCTAAATGTGGCAGCCCAGAAGCCTCAAAGAAAAATGGCCTCAATGCTGACAGGCTTTCCCCCCTCAGACAAGGATCATGTCCTGAAACAAAAAACAAGGAGGAGTTTAAACAAGCAGTTAACCACCTCTTTAACACCCCCCCC
Source organism: Oxyrhabdium leporinum (assembly GCA_032468155.1). NCBI lineage: Eukaryota > Metazoa > Chordata > Lepidosauria > Squamata > Cyclocoridae > Oxyrhabdium > Oxyrhabdium leporinum. The sequence continues at coordinate 9,213 of JANHFL010010331.1, read as the reverse complement.
CAGGAGGACCCTTTGGCTTGTCTGGGAATTTATCATGGAATTGTGTCACTAGAGCATCTGTTTTGACTTTCCAGCTTCTGACAAAGGCCCCCCCTTCCGATGGACCAAATATTGCAACCTTACTCTATGCAATTTAGAATCTAGAATTTTTTTCACTTCTTAATGTGTCTCTCCCTGTATCACAATTGGCTTGGGAGACATGGCTGGCTGTGGCCTCAATCTTGAACTGAGAACCAGTTTTAACAAACTACTATGGAAAACCAGGTGTATCTTTCCTAATATCCGAGGCAGACTTAATTGCACCATTACCAGATTATTTTCTCTATAGGGAAAGGTACTAGAAACTTTGGTCCTAAATTTTTACTAGGTAATTTTAATTTAATATATTTGGTTGATAGATGTTTATCGGCTTGCCTTTTATATGCTTCCACTGCATCTGCTAGCGCTTTCTTAGTATTATCCCAACCCGTCTTTAATGACTCCAGCCATTCAGTTAATGACATGGAGGTGGATTGTTCCCTTGGCAGTTCCATGCCAGTAGTGATTTGAAAAGGGATTAACCCAGTACCACTGTGCACCGCATTATTATAAGCGACTTCTGCAAATGTCCAATTCTCTTGTTGGTAATCTACATAACATCTAATGTATTGCTCCACCATGGCGTTTGTACAATCTGAAGCTCCATTTGTAGTCAGATGAAAAGCCAAGCTAAGTCCTTGGGAAGATCCAATGGACTTCAGGAACTCCCTCCAGAACATAGCAGTGAGCTGTATTCCTCTGTCCGAAATTATTTATTGCGGTACTCTGTGTAGTCTGTATATTTGTTTAACAAACATCTTGGCTAGTTTTTTGGCTGAGGGCAGTCCAGAACAAGCAGTGAAATGGGCTTGCTTAGAAAATAAGTCAATCACAGTCCAAATCACTGTGTGCCTCCCATTTTCAGGACGTCCATGGCTATCTCTTCCCACAAGGTTTGGCCACTTGTTGGATGAGACCAGAAGGCTTCCCTGGTCTCAATTTCATAGTGGCACAAATGGCACAACTTTTAACATAGTCCTCTCCATCTGCTTTCATCTTTGGCCACCAAAACTGTCTCTGAGTCAGGTGGAGAATTTTTAGAAATCCAAAGTGGCCAGCCAGACGACAGTCATGACTCCGCCAAAGTATCATTAGTCTCAAACTGTTGGGTAGGTAGAGCTTGGATCCTTTCCATGCCAATCCTTTCCTCATGGTTACAGTCTCCTGGTTTTCTATGAATCACGGGTCAGTTAGTAGCGCCGCTTTAAGATCCTTTGTTAGTTTTTCTTCAAGAGGGGCGGTTTGGCATCTGGCTTAGCTCCTGGTGGTGGCTTGGGTACACTTTGTGTGTTAGGGACCATGGCGTGAACAACCTCTTCCCGCTGGCTGTCTTACTGGGTGTCCTTGACAGTGCATCAGGTTCTCCCTCCTGGAATACATTTGAGCTGGAAATTAAATATATTTGAAGTATTGAGCCTGGCAAACTTGTTTAGGGGAAGGTTTGGGTGGCATTTTCAGGGCTTCGAGGTTCTTGTGGTAAGTCCAAACCTTGAAAATGACCTTAGCTCCTTCAAGAAAGTGTCTCAATGACAGGAGAGCCCACTGGACTGCAAAAGTCTCTTTCTCCCAAATGACCCAGCACCGCTCCATTTCAGTTAATTTCTTAGACACATATGCACAAGGCACAGTGATTTTGAGGGTTTTCCTGGAGTAGTACAGCTGCCACCGCCATGTCGCTGGCGTCAGCTTGGACAATAAATTTTCTGTCACGGTCTGGATCTTGGAAGATGGGCTCTTTTGCGAATAGGCATTTCAATTTCTTGAATGCTCTTTGACAGTTCACTGTCTAAGCTAATGGTTGAGTTGCACTGGGGTTTGTGGAAGGGGACCCTGTTTTCAGTAACTCTGTTAGGTAAGGGCGACTTCTGTGAATGAGAGAATAAATTGCCAGTAAAAGTTGGCTAACCCGAGGAAGCTTTGGAGCTGCTTGTGTGTGAGAGGTGCTTGCCAGTTTAGCACGGCTTTCACTTTCCCTGGATCCATCTTGATCCCTTTGGCTGACACTCAGCAGCCCAGGTAGTCTAGAAAGGTCTTATGAAACTTGCATTTGGATAGCTTTGCATAAAGTTTTGCAGCTAGGAGTTCTTTCAATACCTGCCACACCAGTTTGATTGTTCTTCTGGTGTTTCGCTGAAGATGAGGATGTCGTCCAAATAAACTAGGACTCCATTGCACAAGTGTTCATGTAGTACTTTGTTCATTAGCTGCATAAAGACACCAGGGCCCCCTAGAGTCCAAAAGGCATGACTCGAAATTGGAAAGTGCCAAGCGGGCAGCTAAAAGCAGTTTTCCACTCATCCTCCTCATATGCATACTCTGTGATATGCTTCCCTCAAATCTATTTTGGTAAATATCTTGCCTTTGGACAGATGATTCAACATGTCCTTCATGAGGGGGAGGGGATATGTGTTCTGCACGCACACAGAATTTATCCCACGAAAATCCATGCACAATCTCACCCCCCCCCCATCTTTTTTCTCTTTAAATAATACAGGATTAGCTACTTTGGATTTGGCGGGTTGGATGAACCCTCTGGCCAAATTGGCGTCAATGTATTCTTTCAACTCCATCATCTCCTTTGGGGTCATAGAATACATCTTTGGCTTAGGTAGCTTAGCCCCTGGCTCAATTTCAATTGCACAGTCAATTGGGTGGTGGGAGGGAGACCATTGCAATACTCTTTGCTAAAGACGGCAGCCAGGTCTCGGTATTCTTTGGGGACCTGAGAGCAGCTGGGCAGCTTCTCTGTGGTAGTTGCTGCTGCCTCCGGTGGGTAAGGGCTAGTTGGTGGCAGACAGCTCATTGGCAGGACTGGTGGCAAGGGCCCGACACCTATTCTATTTTTTCTGTAACAATCTTCCCATTTAATCATTGGGGCCCACTTGTCTAGCCAGGCTAACCCTAATATAACAGATTCAGTAATCTTTGGAGCCACCACAAATTGTATAAGTTCTTGGTGTCGCTCCATGATTCTAACTGGCTCAGTGACTAATGTGGCAGGGGCTCCTCCTATCAGTGTCCCATCTACTTGCTTGAAGTGGATTGGTCGAGCCAAAGGTCTTGTCTTAATTCCTAACTGCTGAACAATGGGGAATGTCATTAGGCACCTGGTGCAGCCCTTATCTATCATTGCTTCTACTTCCCCTTGCACCCCAGTATCTGGCACTATTAGTCTGACTTTGACAGTGAAAGGCCAGATGGCTCCACTCATCATCAGGTCATTGTCACCACTAGCATTTTTGGAGTGGGTTTCTCTGGCTGGAGTTTCCTCACACTCGTTTGAAGGAGGGGGAAACTCTACGGCTTGTCAGGTGAAACTGCTGGCTTTCTTGGGGTCCTCCTTCCCCTGGCTGCTGCGGGAGGTTGAGGTTGAGGAACAGGAGCAAGAACCAAGCACTCAGATGCTCTGTGCCCTAGTTGACCACAGCAGTAGCATTTAAGTGTATTAGGCTGCTAGGCTGGCATTGGTTCAGGAGGTTTCATCCAGGTTTGTCGGCCCAGGGGTCTTCTCACTTGCTTCTCTTGCCTGGGTTTTCAGTGTGGATTTATATCTTGATCCATTGTCATGGCTATGGTGTACCAGTCCTGCAAACAGTTTGGTACTCCTCGGATGTCACATGCTTTCCTAACCTCAGGGTCTATGGCCTCCTTGAAATAGTGGATAAGAATGGATTCAGGCCAGTATCTGAGGTTTCCAGCCACTCTCCTGAACTCCCCAGACAAACTCCTTAGCTGGGTGATTCCCCTATTTCATAGTCCTAATCAGGGCTTCATTCTCATTCCTCTGGTCCATGTTCTCCAATCTGGCCTGGAGCAATTGGATGAATTCATTGGCTTCATCTAGCTCAGCGGTTCCTTTTTTCATGTAGCTGGGCTAACCACTCTGCCACTTCACCCTTGTTCATCCCATCACCAATTGCTGAGATCAAGTCGTGATCCGATTGGTACTGATTCCCATATGGTCGATGTACACCCAAACTCGGTTAAGGAAGTATGCCAACTTCCCAGGGGTCCTATCAAAAGTCTCAGTGGAGGCACTCTAACTGAGGGGCTGGCTGCGCCACAGGAGGTACTGCCAGGACAGCCGGTGATGGGGCAGGGACCTGCTGTTGCATCGGAGCTTCCTGTGGGACCTGAGCTGGCTGTGTGGCCAGAGTGGGCTGCTGGCTGGGAACTGGCTGGGGGTCCGGAATTGGTGGCATGACTGATGCTGGTATTCATTGATACTGGACCCACCCCTGACTGGGATAAAAAGCCCAGCCAGGTGGAATACTTCGGCAGATGGCAGCATAAAAGCCGGTTGGCGAGGAATGTGTGTCTGGCTGCTGCTGACCTCCAAGCCTTGGCTGTAGCTGCTGCCCATTTCCGGCAGATTGGGCCTGTTGTATAACACAGGTTCTTCTGTCATCTCTAGATGAATAGAAGGGCACTGTCGCCGCACTATAGCCACTTGCTGACCCTGGATCCAGAAAAGTGAACATGGCTGGGCCAGGATCCAGCACGGCTGGCCCATGTGGGCTTGTGGGATGTAGCTGTTCATCTCGAGATGCTCAAAGCACTCCAGGAGACCTGTCAATGATTGTCTCTGCAAGGGGGGCATCATGCCCAATCCCAGGAGTTGTCAGACCACACAGGTCTCGGCTCCATCAACTCAGGACCTCAGGCAGCCCCCATTGGGCTGGTTCCTGTTCAGTACTCAGGTGGCCTCATCTTAGTTCCAAGTTGGTCAGCCTAGCTGTGTTGCCAGGACTCTGGCTCCTTGGGCCGATCACCTTGTCGGTGTTCTGCCTCGACGGCTTCGATTGCTCATGCCATGCCTTCAGAAGGAGAATAGAGTGTCTCAACAAGAGACCCCATGTCAGTCCCCATGGCCTCCTCTTTGGTTGTTGCTGTCTCCTCCATCTTCCCTGAATCTTCACATCGCCCATTAGGTGTTCGGTCGGTGTTTGGAGCTCAGGACCCTGGACAGTCCCCGGGTTGAGGGAACTGGTTGAAATTTAGAGATTCGGGTTAATGTCAGCGTTCCCAAAAATAAGACTCCGAGAATATCATCTTCTCAAAGACCCACTTTAGAGATGTCATATTGGCACATCTGGGGAAAACCCGAATCTGAGAGTTCCGGGTTTTCCCTAACTCAAGAAAATCCAAAATCCAACCCCTGCACCCAAAAGTCCATCACATGATCCAATCATCATTTTGTTCCAACTGGAGACTACCCCAGTCACTCCACTCCAGGTGCAAAGTAACATGTCCTTAACTCTCCAAGAAAGGAATCTTGTTGTGGCTAATCTTCCACTGCTCCTTGAAATACCCCCTCTCAAATTCCCAGGCACTAAATGTGACAGCCCAGAAGCCTCAAAAAACAAAAATGGCTTCAAAACTGACACCTCATTCCTTTACTATAGTGAAAATGGTAAGACAGACAATGGCCCTTTTTGTTAAATATTTAAAGGACACACAAACATACAGAAGGTTGTGTAATTCATTATTAACTATTGTCAAACATTAAAAGTAAAATACAAATAAGGCTAAATTTGATAGCAACTTTTTTATAATCTGTTACTTTAGTTAATTTTGTGCATTTAGGACAAATAAATTAAGTCATACCAGTTTTGCACAACTTAGGTTGTAAACAGAGAAAATATCTAATGTACATATTAAAATAGTTGTATAGTTCACTGTAAAACATATTCATTTTGGGATTTGGGGCAGCAAATTAAAATGTGATAATTATGAAGCATTTTTTCCCCACAAAACCCTATTCTATAGAAGAAAAGCAAAGAATGGCAATTTTAGATTGCAACATTGTTGACTATAATGAATTGTTTAATGAAAGATAATTTGCTTTTTTGCCTTGACAGTTTCACATTGAAAGGATTATCTAAAAGCAGAAGGTAATGAAAAGTCTTTAAAAACAATAAAAACAATTATTAAGTTAACAGCTACTAATATTTACTACTGTTCGTAAATATGCAGAACAATCTCCATATTGCATAATTTACCATAATACCTCTACCCTTACAACTCTTTCTTACTAAAATAATTATAATTTATAGAAGTGAATATTTAAAAAAGCATAACATTCTTTGATGATTGAAAGGGGTCATAAAAGTCTATAAATTATAGTTATTGTTTCAGACGATAGCAAGCATCTAATTAGTTCTTACTACTGAAATAAAACAATCTGGAGAAATTACCAAAAATAAAAGAATAATCTAAAACTATAGTGTGCATCAGTTGTTTATATTACAAAACTCTATCTCCTACATAAATTGCAATTGCTGTAAAAAATCAATTTCCTCCAAACATACAGTAAAAAGGAATTAGTCCATGTTATCATTTTTAAAAGTGTGAAATGTTTTTCAATTCTGAATTCCTTTCATTCTCCCTTTAAAAAGATTTTAACATGGTGTGTTTCACATATATAAGATTTAAAATCTGAAAGTAATCCTGTCATATTCTGTTTAAGTAAATATATCCAAATCATGGTTTGATATTAAACCTCTGATATAATAATGTTTATATTATGATGGATTAATTAAAGTGCAAAGCTAACTTGGAATTGGCTCTACTAAGGTAAGCTTTACTTCTAAATAAATATTCAGTGACTTGCATAATTAAGACTTAAATTCTATTCTCTATTTGAGAGGACTGTAAACCATGTTAAATCATAAAGAACTGTATATAAATGTAAAGGCAACTTCAAACATGTTGCTTGCTGAAACAAAGCAACAAAATAACACCCCTGCCAATGTGTCGTAGGCATTCCAAGAATAGCAATTGAAAAGCCATGCAAGTTGATGTTGCACCGTGACATCACAATACACATTTATCATTTCAACATCAGTATGGTTGGGAATGGAGATGTACATAAGAAGTGTAATATCCAAGGTCAGTCAAATTATTTTTACTAGAGGCAGAGAAACCAACAAGCACCTCTCCAGCTGTGAAAATAATCTTTCCATACCATTTAACTTGAAGTATTGCCATTTCCCAAAAAGTTGAGGAGGACCTAAGAGCAATTCATTTTATCAATTACATCGAGTAATTTAACAAGACAACAGGCCAGATAGTTTTCTGAAAGAGATAATAACCTTACTGAAGGTGAGCTGAATAAGCATGGCGTAGCAGACACATCTCACATATTGTCATTGCCAGAGAATGGCAGCCTCTCTTGGCCTTCTGAAGATAGGACATTACATTCAGGATAATACAGGAGCAGAAATCCTCTGTGTATGTCATCATGTCTGTGTTGGCAAATTGAGGTGTTAGCAAAATAGATCATTGTGCTCCCACATTATCAAGGTTTATACAAGTACGGTAGTTAAAATATTTTGCTTAGCTTATTATTATAAACAAGCATGTTGTTTGTTTAGTTGTTTGCTACATTTAGAGTTCCTCCAGTTTGCAACTCAAGGTGCTAAATTGTATTTAAATATGGTCATTATTATGTTTGGCAGAAGTGCAAACAGCACATAATAGTTCATTTCCATTACCTGGGACTATGTGTTCTTTTTACATTCCTTAAAAGAAAAAAGCTTGTGTAGTTTTTTTATCCCCCTATTTATTGTTTTTAATCTCAAAGAGGTGAGGGCTACCCTTGCTTTACCTAATAAATTTTATTTGGACTAATTATAAGTATTGTTTTGTGTATTGCATGGCTGCCAGTCTGTCTTTTTAAAACAGCAAGCAAACATTCGATCATTAATACCATGTAGTTACTGGATATTCTAACAATCATTGCTGTTTTCATTTTTTTAACTGTTATTTAATTACCAAAAATCAATTAAATACGCCGACAGTTTTATTCTCTATAAAGGGATAAAGATTTTTGGGTTCTAAGATCAGTTTCTTGGATTTCAGTGGATCTGATTTATGAATAATTTTAGGTGCCTTGAATCAGATCTGAAGAAGTAGGAGAATCTAATTCCACAGATTAGCTGATAAAATGTAATAGGAGGTTATTTCCCACAATACATTCAAAGGGATCAATATAATCACCTGACCTATTAGAAGTAGCAGTATCTTTTTTGTAAGATTTTCAGTCGTGGCAGATTTATATCATGGGTCATATAATAAATAAATACTTAAAAAAAACAAACTTTGGAGCAGGGGTGGGCTTCAAATTTGTTAGCAACAGGTTCTCTACCCTAATGACTGGCTGCGTGGGTGTGGCTGGGTGGGAGTGGCTGGGTGGGCATGTGACTGGATGGGCATGGCTGGGTGGGCATGTGACTGGGTGGGCATGGCCAACTCAATGTTTCTTCTTTGCCCTAATTGCCTAAAAAAAGATATATACCAAAAAGTTATTATTTAATAACAATCTAATTGCTGTTAGATTGGTGCTCCAGTTTCTCTTTTCTTCAGTCTCACCTGAGCATTATCGGCTGTGTGATCTGCTCTTAATCATTTGTTGATTATAGGAATAGGGTAACACTCTTCTAGAGGTAGGCCAATTACACTAATAGTCACTAGGTTTGATAGATTGTAAACAGTTAGGTGAGTTCTCTGCACTGAACATATGACGTTCATTATTGAAAAACCCTTTTCCATTTCTGCTGAACTTACAGCAATTGTTCTGACAATATTTACTTTCTTTATTTCCTTTATCACATCATCTAAAACAAGTTGGAGCCGATGGTTTAAGCAGTACCATATTACAATGTTTGCAAACTCTTCTGCTATTCTAGTGCTCACTCCAGATTTTCTCCCAAGCATAACACTGGCACCAACAGAGCAAAATCCTATTAATTTTTTTCCATGTACTTCTTAGTAAACCCAACATTATTTAAACTTCCCATAACTGAAGAAAATATTGTATCTGCATCTTTATCCATACTGACAAGGATTTAAGCTTTAAATACAATCAATCTGAATCCATATTAATGCAGGAATTTAATCCATGTTCTCTGATTTTATACAACCACAAGAGTATCATTTGTTCCAATAAGCAAATAACATTCATACACTGTTTGGATATACAATTGAGTTGGAAAAAATGGAATTTTTGTACTTATAATTAATAAATAGCTCTAGATACACTCTTATTACAGGGGTGATGATATTTGTCTGATATCTTGAGAAAGTGGCAATCTTGATGATATGATTAGGAACCAAACAATATTGACCAAACCA
>JANHFL010010330.1:0-14333 GCA_032468155.1 Oxyrhabdium leporinum | reverse complement strand
AGAAAGAAAGAAAGAAAGAAAGAAAGAAAGAAAGAAAGAAAGAAAGAAAGAAAGAAAGAAAGAAAGAAAGAACACTTCTGCCATTGTTTTGATAGGTATTTACTAGGCAGTAGACATAAGAAATGCTTGGTGAATATATTAAGAACAATATATTCAGTCACAAATTTTGATTTATCAGATTTCCTAATGTGACAGAGATTGTATTTATGTTTTCCAAATCCTTTCCTTTCCCCTGATTGAAATGATTGAATATCAGAAATAAGGTTTATTTTTTTTCAAAGTTTTATTAGATTTTTATTTTTAAGTATACACTAGTATCAATACATGAACAGTGTGGCTCCTGGGTATAAATTATTTGGAGATAAACATCAATAATGATAATAATAGTTGTTATATTAATCAAACTTATATAATTCTAGTATTAATATACATTTTAAAGTAGTTATTCAATATTTCAATATTCCATTTTAATGCCAATGATATAAGCATACGTGGTAATACCATCTTTCAACCTGATCTTTTCCATCAAATTATTACTTGTATTCTGTTATATAAAAATTATGTCTGCTAATATTCCCTCTAATTCTTATTTATACCTCTATTTTAACGTCTAATCAGGTCACCATTGCTAATCCTAGTATTACTACACATGTTTATATTAAAAGATAGCCCTTCATTATTTGGTTGTTTAAAGTCACAATACACCATTCAAGTACCAGTCTTCCTATTATTTAAACATACCTAATAATACCATCTTTCAACTTCCAATCTTTCTATCTAACTATTGCTTCATATAAATGTGTGTATTCTTATTTCTACCTCTATTCAAATTTCTAATCAGGCCATCATATTACAAAAAGAAAAAAGAAAAATATATAATTCCTTTCTATCCATCATCTCTTGTCTGTTTTAATACTTCAATTCTTATCCTTTTTTTGGCTTGCCTCCCCTACTCCTCTCTTGGATCTTTATCTCTATCAACATCTGCATCTTCACCATTCAGACTGAATATTTCTCCCATCTCTATCCTCCTAAGTTGCCAGGTCTCCAGAGTATCCACCCAAGCCCCTATCTCCCTTTCAAAAATATCTTCCAGGTTATCTGATTCCATTTTTAAATCTCTTAAAGTACTTTTCCCTTGATTTATTTTATCAGTCATTATTGTCTTTATCATCTTCTCCTTCTCATCTTGTTGCTTTGTTTGCTGGTTTATCCGTTCTGTCTTTTCTTCCGATCTTCATTCATTAGTTGTAGCATATTTTCTATTTCTCCATATATGCTTTGTATTAGGTACTTTATTTCTCTATGATTCTTTTCCATAGTGCCCCTAATGCTTTGAAACATCAACGCCATTTCTCTTGAAATCTCACTCATTTCCCCCTGATGGAGCATCTTGTCTTAATTTAATAAGTCCCTCAAGTCCAAAAGCAATATATTCCAGTCCAATGTTACTCCTCAGAAAGTTCAATAATCATAGTTCTTTACATCTCAGGATTATTATTCAATTCCATTTAAGCAGTCGAGGAAGCTTCCGCAAATCAAAAGTCACTTCGCTTTACTTAAAAGTCTTCCTTATTCTCACAATAGAGTCTCCAGTAATCATAAAGTAACTAGTTATAGAACAGGAAGTGTCACCACAATCCTCCAGATGAATGTTTTTTAATCTCACTCATCAAAAAATTTGTCTAAACTTGTAGGGTCTGGTGTATTCCATTCACCAGTAGATGGCGCCCTCAGCTTAGGTTTCAGCATTGTTTCAAGTCTTGTAGGTTTAATTAATCCAAATTTAATTCAGTTTATGGAAGCAAAGTCGGCTAGATAGTCGATTCAGATAGATAGTCCAGCATTTTATAATGCCTTTCCAAAACAACAACTGCCCAATTTAAAAGTCCAATTTTCTATGTTTTAAAAGGTTTTTAGCTTTTCTCCCCTTAGTTCCTTTCTTTCAGATCTAGGATTTTTCTCTTTATGGTTGTTCGCTGCTTTGAAAAATAGTTCTAAGAGTCTCTTTTCCTGGATTTTCCTCTTTCTTTTCTTCTTTAAAGTTAGGGTCTAAATAAAAAGGAATCTTCTCACCCATCTCCAATCACTATTCATCTGCACCACTCTTGCACATTTCTTTGTTGCCTCAGCTGTCACAGCTTCGTGGCAGCCATTATGGCTGCCTCTTCTCCTCATCAAGGGAGAGGGAAGAAGCCCTAAGTCCAGCAGGAGAGTTGCTGCTCTCCATGAACTGCAGGGAACCCCTCTTTTCTTCACCACCCCTATAGAATGGCTTTAGCTCCTTTCAGAGCCCTCTAACAGGGGGAACTTGGTGTGGAAGTGCGGATACCCGCTCCTCACATCCGATAGCACCACGACATTAGCTGGAAGTCCAGGAAATAAGGTCTGTTGCAGGGTCTTGGCAAACGAGGTGAACATACATTGCCTACTGTTTTCTATCTACACTGAAGTATCCTGAGCATAAACACTGAGCAGAATAAGGTGTTGAAATGCATTCCACTCCAATAAAAAAGACATTCCTGGAATTGTGTGTCTGTTTTGTACTCCAACTCCAGATAATGATGCTTGGGACACATTCCAGCAAACAAGCAAATATGCAGTTTTGGCCTTACCTGCACCAGGAAATGTGACCACAGTAGTTATCACTGTGGTTTATATTACCTTTCAAATAGTTGGCAATTTTTAAAAGAGTGTCCTTTATTTCATATACTCTTACCTATAGATTGTTCATTGCTATTCTATTATGTACAATATTCCCTTCATTTAACAATACATTACTTATCATTAGTCACATAGTAAAATGTGACATGAGAAAACCAGCAAAGGTAACTCTTCTACTCCATCTCTGACAATTGTTGAGTGTGAAAGCATTTTAAGTGTCACTGATATGTCACAGCCCATATACCATCACATTACTGTGATCTTCAGAATAGAACATGTTGACAGAAGCAGACATAATAAGACATGGTGCATCAAGTCTTTTAGTGGTATATGAGAGGTACAAAGACAAATGTTTTCATAGTAATCTCTGAGCTATGAACAGACAAATTTGTCCTATTTGAATTCAAATTTACCTTATTGAAGCAGATCTAGGTCTTTAGATTTTTCAATAGTCTCACTTTTTTATAACTTTAAATATTGTATTTTGAATTGTTTCAGTGATTCTATAATGAAACTAAGAATTCCTGGCGTCCATTGAATAGGCATTATTAGAACAAGATAAACCTATTGTTTTGCATTCTTCCTTTTATAGCTAATTCAGGGAATTTCTGAACTGATCTTTGAATTAAAAGTAATAGAAATGTCAAACTCATTTGGCTATTTCAAAAGGTGGTGGAATAAAATCTTGTGATCATCTAAGAATTGGGTATGTCATAAGTATGTTAAATATTGGCTATTAAACAAATATTGAATGGACCACCCATACATATTGAAAATAAAAATGGTTCAAGATAGCATTTTTTCTCTTCAGTGTATTCTAGAAGAGACATGTCCAAATTTGGTCCCACCAAAAAATTATAAATAGAATGTATTTTCTCCCTGCCTATTTTAGTAAAATGCTTATGCAATTAGCTTGACTATAGAAACTCACTGACTGTTTAAAACATATTATTTATTAAACAAACAAAACAATAATGTTGTATTATTTCACATAATAAATCAATTATTATGATTCTTCTGACCTTGAGGTCATTCACTTTGACAAAGGTTTGCATTAAGCAACATATCTCTTTACTTCTAAGAACAAAGAATCACTTTCCTTTGTTTTGGTTACTTTCAGCTACCTCAGCCAACATTACAACAGACAGAAAAGGACATGTGTAAAAGTTGCATCCTATTATTGGAAATACTGGGTTAAGTATTCTTTGGAGTAAATATGTCACCTCTTCATTATAATGAAGATATTTTTTTCTTCCATTGTAAGAAGATTTTCACTGAAAAAAATCCAAATCACAAAGTACAATGATTCAGTTTATTTTTCAGCGTACATGAATAACACACCTGACCTCAATACTGCTTAACACTGAAAGCAACCTATATATAATATAAATTTTACACAAAACAAAGCAAAAGAACAGAAGTATTGTAGGCAAAGCAATTTGAGACAATGTTTACAGATTGCTCAAAGATCCATTTTCTTCTGCACCTGCTGATTTAAGATTTATGTAATCTTTGACATTTATTAATAGCTTAACACATATCATATGCCACCCAGAACTTAGATGAAAAAGAATACTGTGACTCTTTTGTACATGAAAAACAGACTGTCAACTGTCCAATTAGCAAACCCCAAAAAAGGAAACACTCTCGGGAGAATTGAATTCTCAAAAGTAAAACTTCATTCGATACCCCATGTTGGTACTGAAGAAACAAAACCAGCTCTGGTTTCCTGTTAATGCTTGGCCTATTAAAGAATACCTCCTCCTTCTCCCCACCCTTGGTTTATCACATTGTCCAATTATGAGATGGTCTTTTGTTATGAGAATTGCCTATGTCTTTCTCAAGTGCCTGCAGTAGTGACCTTGCTGGTGTCAGCAGGCTTCATGCTCTCCCAATCTCTGCATACATTTTCCACATTCCATTTCCCTCCCTCCAGTTCAATGGCAAGTTGAAAAGCATTAGCTTTGAAAGAAGCAAAGTGATTCAATATTTACATACGGACCCCCTGAAGGAAAAGGATATCTGGAAAATATTAAACACAGATTAATTATTGTTGCTTAGATAGTCTTAGCCTTCATTGATCTCTTTGGCTGCTTGAGGTATTTTTCATGGAACTTTTCTATTAACTTGTCTGTACTAACATTTTGGGTGCCTACCCACTCCACATCAGCTGAAAGATATCCTTCCCACTGCAATGAATGTTATAATTTCCCCTTAAAGTATCTTGAATGGAGTATCCTCATTATCTGATAGTGTTTTCCCCACCGCCACCATCATCACAGGAGGTGAAACTTGTCCTCTATTGGCCCTAACTTGGAGACTTGGAATGGTTTCAATAAGCTACCTTAGGCAACTGTAAATCCATGGTAACCGGGTTTATGATTCGAACAATTGGGAACGGACCTAGGTACTTAGGACTCAGTTTCTTACAAGATTGGTTCAGCTTTAAGTATTTTGTAGATAGGTAAATTCTCTCCCCGATTCTCAACTTCTTCTGAGGAGCTCTCTTCTGATCTGCCTGTCTCTTTTACGACTCCCTGGTCTTATTAGGGGCTTTCTGCACATTTCCCCAACCAGCTTTCAGGGTGTCCATTTATTCAGCTATTGTTACTGAGGGAAGAGGTTTCCTTGGAAATTCTGGCAAAAAATGGTAAAAATTCAACCCTCGTGCTTACTGTAAAAGGAGTGAACCCAGTTCTGCTATGCACCAAGTTATTATAACCTCTTCTGTGAAAGATAAGAGCTCCGCCCAGTTGGCTTGCTGATAATTTACATAGCAAAGTACGTATTGCTCCACTACCTCATTGGTGCATGGATGGAATCCTGGACTAAGTCCCTGAGCTGACCCTATTTGCTTTAGGAACTCCCACCAAAACTTTGCTGTAAACTTCAAACTCCTCCCCCCCCCAGTCTGAAATGATGTGTCTTGGGACTCCATGCAGCTGGTAGATGTACTGCATGAACATTTTGACTAACCTCCAGGCTGAGGGAAGCTTCGAGCATGCAATGAGGTGTTGTTTTGAAAACAGGTCAACCACAGTCCAGATTACAGTGCTCCCATTACTGTCTGGCAGTTCCACTATGAAATCCAAGGCAATTTCCTCCCATGGTCTGCTAGGGTTAGCCACCAGCTGTAGCAATCCAGGGGTCTTTCCTGACAATCATTTCATAGATGCACACACTGGGCAGTTGGTTACATAGTTTTCTATGTTCTTCTTTATCTTGGGTCAAAAGAATTGTCTTTTAGCCAGGTGAAAGGTTTTTACAAACCCAAAGTGTCCAGCTGGCTTTATGTCATGGCTCCTTTGTAGGATTTGGGTCCTCTGGCTGGCTGAAACAAACAGCTTGTCTCCCTTCCATGCCAGGTCCTCCCTCATCATCAGGTTGGCTTTGTGGTCTCTGAGCCATCAGCTTCCTTCAGGGATTTTTTTTAGCTGTTGGATCAGTGTGCCATTGGCTGGCTGAGGAGTGGCTAGCTCACTGACACCTGCACTGCCAGTTGCCTGGAAGGAATGATGGCGATTTCCTCTCGGGTGCTTTTGTATTTTGTATTGGGGCACCCAAGAGAGCGCATTGGTGAGGAAATACTTTTCTCCTGGCAAATATTGAAGGATGAAGTTGAACCAATTAAAGTACTGTGCCCATCTCACTTGCTTAAGGGACAGTTTCCTGGGGGTTCTTGTGGTCAGTCCACATTTCAAACAGAATCTTACTGCCTTCCTAGGAATTGCCTCCAAGTCAGGAGTGCCCATCAAATGGCATATGCTTCCTACTCCCACACTGCCCAATGCCTTTCAGTGTTGGCAGCCTCCAGGAAGTGTAGGTGCAGGGTTGTAATGTCCTCTTCACATTTTTTGGAGCAAAATGGCCCACACCACTACATTGCTGGCTTTGGCTTGTATTACAAATGGCTCCTCCAGGTTCAGGGGCTTAAGGGTTGGCTCTGTCACAAAAAGCCTTTTACGTTTTTCAAAAGCCGCTTGGCATTACATAGTCCAAGTGAGTGGTTGGCTTGGTTTAGGCTTCACTCCCCCTCTGCATGTTTTTAATAGTTTGGAGATAGGCAGAGCTATCTGTGCAAATGAGGGGATGAATTGGCAGTAGACGTTGGCAAAGCCCAGAGAGCTCTGCAGTTGCTTTCTGGTGTGAGGGGCTTCCCACTCTAGAATGGCCTTCGCCCTTTCCAAGATCCATTCCCATCCCCTCACTGGGCGAGTGTTACCAAGTAGTCTAAACTTGTTTTGTGGAAGTCACACTTGTATAGTTTAATGTAAAGCTTAGCTTTCAATAGTTTTCTTAGCACCTCCCACACTTATTTCATGTGGTCTTCCATTGTCTCAGAATAAATGAGGATATCATTCAGGTACACCAACACCTCCTTGTACAGGTTCTCATGCAGCACTTAGTTGCATGAACACTGTGGGTGCTCCCTGCTGCATGAAAGGTATCACTCAAAATTGGAAACACCCTAAGCGACAATTGAAAGCAGTTTTCCACCCATTGCCTTCTTTTATTCTGACTTGGTAATACGCTTCTCTCAAGTCCAGCTTGGTGAACACCCTTTTCTTGCCCATGTATCCCAGCATGTCCTTCATAAGGGGTAGGGAGTACATGTTTTCCACACATACATCATTGATTCCCTGAAAATCCACACATAATCTCAAAGGCCCATCTTTCTCTTTGAAGAGTACCGGGGCTGCCATCCTAGATTTTGACGGTTGGATGAAAGCCCTAGCTAGGTTTTTATCCATGAAATTCCTGAGCTCCTCCATTTCTTGGGGTCATTGAGTACATCTTTGGCTTAGGAAATTTTGCCCCTGGAAGTATCCCAATGGCACAGTCAGTGGGGCGATGAGGAGGTTTGATTCCCTCCTCTGATTCCCACTCGCTGAATACTTCCACTAGGGCTTGGTATTCCTTTGAGTTGACCCTTGGCTGCCCTCAGTAATGACTTGATGGGCTCTATCTTTCCTCTCCCCACCAGCGGGCTTTTGCTGCCTCTGTGCTTCACCCCTATGCATTGCAGTCTGCCTGCTCTACTCTTCCAGCACCATTTGTTGTCTTTCCAGACAACTACAAGGTTCCACTTGTTCAGCCAGGCCAACCCCAATATCATTGTCTCTGCCATTTTCAGGGCTACTATGAAACATATAGTTTCCTTGTGGCTTCCTGATCTCAGAGTTACTGGTTCAGTTAGGCACATGGCTGGCAGCCCCCCAATAAAGGAGCCATTTACTTGCTCAAACTTCATAGGTTGCCTCAATTATTTAAGTCTCAGTCCCATGTTTTACACAGTTCTCAGGCTAACCAAGCAGCAGGTGCAACTTAAGTCTACCCTCTGGGTAGACCCCTCTCGCCCCTGAGTGGAGCATTAACGTCTCCACCCAGGAAGTCAAAGGGGTAATGTTTCCGCTTACCATCAGATCATTGTCCCCCTTCCTGTTGCTCTCACAAAAGACCAAGTTAGAGTTGCTCGGGGTCAGAGTCCCCTCCCCCTTGCTAGAGAGGAAAGAGACCTCCATGACCTGATGCCTCACCCACGTCTTCTCTTTTCCCTTCCTTGGTGCCTTCTTGGCCTTTGGCTAGCTCAGGCCCCTTGCTGTCAACATGCATTGCGAGGCCAGGCAGTTGGCTGTTCAATAGCCTTCTTTTCCACATTGGAAGCAGGCTCCAGGCAGGTGTCACGGGTTCTCCCTAGGGGTGGCAGGGCGGCTGTTGACCCCTTGCACATTGGTAGGCATCTCTCTTGGCCTTGTCAGGGGTGACCTTATTGTTCTGCATGCCACCAGTACACCAACAGGTCTAGCCCCATTGTGATCACCAGCTGATATCATGCCTCAAGGTTCTCTGGAATTCCTCAGGGCAGGCAGCTTTGGTATAGCTCCTTATTTAGTCCATCTTGGAAGTGGTACACTTGTAAGCATTTTGGCCAACCTCTCAGCTTCCCAGCCAGGCTGAAGAACTCCTGAATGTGTTTGGTTACTGGCCAGCTCCCCTGCCTTATGGCACAGATCTTGGATTCTGCTTGGTGGACCCAGTCAGGGTGTCCAAACTTGGCTCAAAGTTCACCCAGGAGGACATCTTCACTTCCTAGCTCATGCACTCCTTCATTGTGGAGGTACATCACCCACTCTACCATCTTGTCCTCTAAGTTAGAAGTGATGTTGTTCATGCAGGCAGCTTCATCCAGATACATTGCCCTGTACCACTCCAGATAATTTCACACCTGGTTCAGGAAGACTAGTTTATTCAGCTACCTGTCAAACACAACTGTTAGAGGTGGGGGTTCCCGATAGTCCTGAATAAGCACATAGTCTGATGGCAGCCCTCCTGATGCTGCAGGGCAAGCCAGGGGAACAGCAGCCCCTGCTAGGTGAGCACCAATCAAAAGCTGTGGCATCAGCTTTTCGCTCCATTCCAGACATCATTAGATCATAGTTCTCTTGGGGTTATTTGGGTAGGCTGAGTTGAGTTAGGAGAGCTGGTTTAATGACAATTGTCCAATTAGCAATGCCAAAACGAGGAACTCTCAGGAAAATTGAATTCCCAAAAGTTAAACTTTATTTGATACCCCATGTTGGTACCGAAGAAACAAAACCAGCTCTGGTTTTCCTCTAATGCTTGCCCTGTTAAACAATACTTTCTCCTTCTCCCCACCCTTGGTTTATCACATTGTCCAATTATGAGATGGTCTTTTGTTATGAGAACTGTCCATGTCTTTCTCAAGGCCCTGCAATAGTGACCTTGCTGGCTTCAGGCTTTCACGCTCTCTGCATATATTCTCCACATTCCATTTTCCTCTCCCCCAGTTCATTGGCAAATTGAAAAGCATTGGGTTTGAAAGAAGCAAAGTGGTTCAATCTTGACCCAGACAACTTTTCTTCCCCTTGTATCTCTGTCTTCTATGCTATCCTTACCCTTAGGCACAGCAGCAACACCAGAGGTGACATCTAGCTGGTTCGGACTGGTTCTGGCATGCCAGTGGTGAAAATTTTGAGTAGTTTGCAGAACCAGCAAATACTACCTCTGGCTGCCCCCCCCCTCATTCGCCAGCTCGCCGCTCATCCTGCCCACTCTTCTTCCGTTCTGCCTCACTGTCCTCTATATCTCGTCTTCGCCACACGGCCCAGCTAATATCTGTTCCTCGCCTCTGCTCTGTGCCTTGCCTGCTCTGCTCACCAAAGGTAAGCATGCTGCCCACTCACCCTTTGCCTCAGGTCGGAGCCCAGGGAAGCACCATTCCCCGGCTCTAGCCTTGCTCTGGAGCCTCCGCCTGTTTGCCCTTCGTCTAGGCCTGATTGGGGAATGCACTATTCTCCAGCTCCGGCCTTGGTCTGTCTGTAGCCTCTGCCCACATGCCACCCCCCTCTGGCCTCAAACTACAGGCCCTTGAGCTGAAGCAATTTATTCAGCCTGTGGCCTGCCGCACTAGGCCAAAGGGTTGCAGGGGAGGTGGCATGGGTGCAAGAGTGCCGAAGCAGTTTGGGAATGGAAACTGTTCTTCTTACGTTTAAGAAGATCCATCCAGAAAGCCCTGCAGCAGAGATCTTGCAGCTGCTTCTTCTGTCCCTTGCTGACTCTCAGTCGCTCACAGAGTCACTCCATGTGCTCTCCATGTTGGCAGCTGCTTCTTTCCACTGCTGCTCTTGCTGGGAGAGCATCTTGTGCAATTTAGCAGCCATGACCCACCACTTTGGGTCCCATCCAGAAAGCGCTGTGACTGAGAGAAACAGCATTCAGCAGCACTGCTTCTCTGTGCCCCAGTGCTTTTCGGATGGGACTTAGAGGAAAGTGGCGGTTCATAGCTGCTAAATTGGACAAGATGTTCTCCCAGAAAGAGTAGCAACACCGCAGAGAGAAGTAGCTGCTGCTCTGGAGATCAGAGATGGAGTGGAGCAGGCCTCAAAAGGCTGCTTGGTCGAGCCTCACCATGTGGCTGAAGCTGCACAGATGTGCAGAAAACTTGCCACATGGCTGAAGCCGTGCACATGTGTAGAAGCTTTGCTGCATGCATACACGGAAGCCTCGCTGTGCACATGCACGGAAGCCTCAGTGCCCCACCTTGCCATGAGTGACGTTGAGTTGGCCACACCCACTCAGTTACATGATTCCCCCCTACCAAGCCATGCCCATAGAACTGGTGGTGGTAAAGTTTAGATTCCACCACTGAGCAACACAACTATTGTGAGTAACACTGGACAGATACAAAGCATATGAATATGATTAAGGTCAAAAAGAGCTGAATATGATGTTTTTAATATACCAACACATAAACGTACACATGCCCACATGGTATTATTATTAGCAAATCTCATTCTAATTAAGTGCAGAAGGTATAAATAATATATTGTATTCATTTATTCCCTTGGTAAAAAAAGGAAAAGGAAATGATGTTATATGATGTATTGATTAAAGAAAGGCTGACTAATAGATATTGAAAAATTATTATCTTTATGAATAAAATTAAACATCAGAATCTGCTGTAAAAGTAAGAGGGGAATGGAGTATTGGAAGAACCAAGTCAGGAAAGTTGAAATGGGAATCGATCAAGCAAAACTGTGGGTGCGATTCATGAATTTAAAAATTACAGTTGCTGCTTTGCTAGAAAGAGTATTGTCAGTTTTAGTTTACTTTATTCTCACTGCACCTCGTACAACAAAATTAAATGCCATCTTCAGTGTACATTATGACTATAAAAATAAAACACAAACACACTTCCTTCACATTCTATATAATTGAATTGAAAACCCCGATATTGCATTAATATTGCACTATACAGTAGAATTCAATATAGTTACTGTCCTGAGATAGAAGCTGAAATAGGCTGACTATTTGTCCTTGTTTTTATTATTCTGTACCGCCTGCCAGATGGTAATAGTTCAAAAAAAGGGTGCCCAGGATGAGATGGATCTTTAAGAATGTTTTAAAATTTCTTAAGGCAGCAGGAGCTATAAAGCTCTTCCAAGGAGGGAAGAGGGCAACCAATGATCCTCTGGACAATGATGTTAACCCTCTGGAGCGCTCTCCTATCTGTCACTGTGCAATTGGCAAACCATACACAGGTGCAGTAAGTTAAAATACTATGTGGTGCAGAGGTAGAAGGTCACCAGCAGTTTTTCATTCTGTTTTTGTTTCCTGAGAAGCCTCGGGTAGTATAATCTCTGCTGGGCCCTTTTGACCAGTCACACACAGCACTATTCACAAAGAGAATCTGGACAACAGTGACATGTAACTGAAGCAACAGCAAATACATTTGAGTCCCCTGAAAAGCTTTGAAGAAATTATTTTATTAGAAGGAAATTTAAACCAATCATCTTTTTGAAGCAATCATTGGAGGTGAATTGACTGCAAAAACTTCTGTGAATTGGGAATAGATCTATCAGTCTTCAATCCAGTAAAATGTCAATGTTCCATCTAAGTTCCAATAACTCACTCAGCATTCAGATAAGAATTAAGCTAGTAAGAGTTTATTAAGGAAACCATGTTGGCACATCTGGGAAAAACCTGAATCTAAAGACCCAGGCTTTTTCCCACCCAAAAGAGAATTACAGAACCACCTTCTTTTACTCATCATAGATCACATTCCCCAATCATAATGGTTACCCAACATTCCATTTTCTATCTCGGCATTCCTCTTCCAGGTACCGCACAGAATGGCCTTGACATTCTTAGAACATTCTTAGAATAATAATGTTTTGACCACAACACTACTAACTGCATGAGAAAGTTAGAAACTCCCTCTCTGTTTCTCATCTGTAATTATGTGGCAGCCTGCAGAGGCCTCAAATTCATGGCTTCCAAGGCTGACAACTGTATATAGTTATCTAAAGTGGAAGGATTCATGAATTCAATTCCTGTAATCGTATGTGAGAATGACTTTAAGAAACAGGTGAAAGAACCAGTGGTGTAATTCTGTGAAGCCTGCAACTAGTTCAGTGAGTGCACACTTCACAGGCAAGAAGAAAAAAGCTCAAGCATTCCTAGCTTGCAAGCAGATTGGGGGAGGCAAACCCATGCCTTCTTCTAGTTGATTTTCCTTTGAAGCTTCTACAGTTTGATGGGGGTATTTGCGTGCCTCTAGTTAAAGTGATTGGCCTGGATCCTGTCTTCCTGCCCTAATGGGTTAATCCTGTCCCATGACCTTGTCTTTTCTATCCTGGGGGTTAATCCTGTCAGGAGGCAGGAAAAAGAGAGTTCTGGTTTTGCCTTTGTGAGTTATTTTTAGCCTGATTCCCCTTATCTTAATGGCTCTACTTAAGTGTTTCTGTGGTCAGCTTTTGTTACTTCTGTAATAGCGCTTAGCAGGCTGCTCTGAGTTTTCCTTTCAGCTGGTGCTTCTTGGTTTTCTTACAGGGAAAGGGCTAGCTTTGGCACTGTTTTAGTAGTTCCTGGTACTGTCCCTTGGGGTGTGCTTTCCACAGCAACTTTCCCATATTCAACTGTTTTGTTTCTCCAGCCTATGCCCTTTGGTCTTATAAAGTCATTCCCAGTAAACCAATACAATAAAACTGAAAAACCAACATAGCAAATAGCAGATAGCAAATAAAGCACAAGGAGCATTCTAGCAGGATCATGTTTCATTTTATTTGGCTTCCAAGTGTACAGATAAATGATTATTTATCTTTTTTCTTTGTAATAGTAGGCAAAGGGAATGGGATCATACAGAAACTACATGAACACATTTCTTCACCTGTTAGTTTCCAAAAGAGATATTTGTTCTGAGATATCCAGTGTTCTGCCTTAGCATATGATGACTAGTTGACTTTGACTAGTTTTAGAAACTAAGAAAACTGGCCATGGTTAATACATGGATGGAGGAATCTATGTGCGAATTGTAGTGCTTTGAGTTAAACTGTGGCATTAAACAAATTATCACAGAGAAAGGCAATAGCAAACCACTTCTGTCAAATCAACAATAAAACTATATGGATGCAATCACCACTTTGACCAATATAAATCCTTGTTTCCATTTTGATGTCTCCCTCCTCCAATTTTTTTGTTTATGTATATGCCCCCTATAGTAATACTATGACACATAAGGTTGTCCCAAAATTTCTAAAACTGTTAGGCAGCCATTCATTCCTTGTCTACATCATCAGTGTATAAATGTGAGCTCTTCACAAGATATTTAAAAACTAATGTAGCTTAGCAGTTTTTTCTTCACTTTTGATTCTTGATTGTGTATTCCTAATGAGTGTTCCTAACTAATAACATGTGGAATTTTCTCCCTGAATATGTCCTACACATATTTATTATTCCAACATAGATGTCCACATTTTATTTCAATCAGTGAGAAAGGAATATTTGCAGCAAGGCCAGGGAAGAAAGAAAGAAAATCAAAGAACAGAAGAAAAGGCTAAAACAATGGGTCCCAATCTTTTGGGCACCAGAGACTGGTTCCATGGAGAAAGGTTTTTCTGCAGACGGGAAGGGGCATGGTTTTGCATGCTGCCTGCTGCCTGCATCCCACAGATTTGCTTGTTTGTGCGGTCTGGTTGCTGGCATGCTGCAGACCAGAGGTGAAATCTAGCCGGTTCTCACCGGTTCAGGCGAACCGGTAGGGAAAATTTTGATTGATTCGGAGAAACGGCAAATATCACCTCTGGCTGGCTCCACCCCTACCCGCCTGCTCACCACGCCCCCCCCTTTGGCCCCCAGAGCGTGCCTGT
>JANHFL010010324.1:207518-257375 GCA_032468155.1 Oxyrhabdium leporinum | reverse complement strand
TAAACTCCAGCTTTCCTTGTTTTAACAGATTTCTGTCTTTTCTGGCTTCCTCTGTTTCTCCAGTTTATTTATTTATTCTATATTGCCAATGTACATCAAACGCAGCTAATTCAGAAATTGTGGCTCCTTTTACTGATTTTTGTGGAGTTACAATTGAGATAAATGTTCATTCTCACCCAGTTCCAGACACCATTCACCTACTTCGCTCCAGCACAGTCTTGGATTGTTTCTGATTTCATGGTGGCCATTTTGGCTGCCGCTGTTCCCTGTCTTTGGATGAGGGGAATTTTCCTAGTCATGGAGGAGAGATACGGCTCCCCTCGACCTGCCAAGTGCTCCCCTTTACTTCACCACCTCTACAGGGTGGCTATGGCTCCTTTTGGAGCCCTCCAACAAGTAAAGCTCGGGGGTGGACTGCAGAGTTTGCAATCCTCACTCCCGACGCCACTGGATGTGCAACCAGAAGTCCCTTTACTCAACATCTTAAGCACTAGACTCCACTAGCTTTTATAGTAGGACACTGAATGAGCTAAATAAGTGTGAAGTGGTGGTCATGATTCCATGATAAATAAAGTTTAAATGGCAATTATAGGGGCCACAATGTCCAAGAAGTATGAATATTCATTGAGTAAAAGAAAAATGACTGTTGAGGAGCAGCGGGACTGTTAGTTTGCCATGCTCAGAATGCCATTGTTAACCAATGACCATCATAAAATAGATCAGATGGTCATCCAAGCATTAAAATGTGCAGCCTGGTCTTTCTTCTCATGGGCAGATGGATTCTCATCACAAGAATAGAGCCCTTTATTTTATTTTATTTTTATAGTTCTTTTTCAGTTCTGCATTGCTAGCTATAATACAGAAACTTTATTGCTATTCAAAGGTCAGCATTCTGTTCCCACAAGTAACTACCAGATGTCTCTGAAAGCTTATAAGCAAGGCATGAGAACAGTAGCCAGTCAAGCATCTGCTACTCAGATTACCTTTGAACATGGAGCTTCACTTACATTGAAGAGATAATGGTACTTTGCTATTTATTCCTTGTACATTTTTCTTACTATTCTTTTAAAGGACTTCCAAAAACAATGCCATTTCTTCTACAGTAGAATAAGATAATCCCAGTATACTATTTTGTATGAAATTGTACCATATAAAACTAACAGCAATCTGAAAACATAATTTTAAAAACTCATCTGCTTATTTTTTTAAAAAAATCAAAAACAAAATGAAAACAAATGCTAAATATCATACTTCATTCGATATCGCTCCATTTATTTTGTTTGTTGCATTGACTAAACCAGTAACAAGGAATGGTTTGGTGACAGGGAATCCATCATTAAATAAATATGGCATCAGTGAATAAGATACTATGGGTGATAGCAGGCAGTTCATTTATGCAGAGATACGCAGAAGTAGAGCCAGAGATATTTATTGTTTCCTTCTTAACTGGGTTACGTAGATAAAAAGAAATGGGCTGGTGGTGTAAATGAAAGATGACGTTATTTGAAACCTCCTCAGTAAAATTTTGGGAATGGGGCAGAGTGATAAAATATTAGAAAACCCACCATCCATTGGGTCATCCTTTCAGGAGATATTTCCTTACCAGCTTCCTCAGTGCATCCAACAGTGTCAGACCTTTTCATGTACTGCCTTCACTGGATAAATTGAGGTACATTCAGAGATGTATCTGCCTTGAAAATAACCCATGTTGATTTGTATGGCATAAATGTCAGCACAGGAAATGTTCTATGACACTTTGTATTATATAATATTTTGTGATCATTTTATATCAAAAATGTTTTATAAAATGTGCAAAATTTCCATTCCATAGGAGTGATGGTCCTGTTAGATGCATTTTATACATTCACCTATTTGAGGTACCTTGATTCAAAAATTATTGCCCTGTGATGCACCGTTCTGCCCAGTTAAAGGTCATAGGAACAATAGTTCTAGTAGACAACTTGAATAATCACTTCAGAGATATTTCCTTACCAGATTCCTCAATGCTTTCAACAATGGCAGAGCTTCTAATGTTGTGGAAAAGTTCTTAAAAATTCAGAGAGATATTCAGAGATGTATCTGCCTTGACAGTAACCCATGTTGAACTGTATAGCACAGTCAAACATGAGAAGTTGACCACAGGAAATATTTTATGACATTTTGTATTATGTCATAAAATGCTTTATGATAATTTTACATATGTCATATTTTTTAAATAAAATTTACCAAATTTCAATTCCAAAAGACTCATGGGTCCCAGATTTTGGACACATTCTTTAAATTAGCCCTTCCTTGAAAAGGTTTTGCCCCGTGGCGCACTATTTCACCCGGATTGGTTTTTCTTATTACAGAGAATGGCTGTTTGCTATCTGTATGGATTCTATGACTCATTTGACCACAGAATCATGAAGGGGATGAACAGGAGACATCATGAACAACATATAGACTTTGACCATCAAGAAACACATAATGGTAAATAATAACTACATACCATGCAAAAGAGACAATCAACAAGCCAAAAAAGGAACAAAAAAGACCAAAACACCTTCCAACCATCAATTAATATCCAGGTGAGCAGAGATTCACACCAAGATTAACATCAGACCAACAATCAAGAAGTAAGCAATACCCCAATCAAGGAACCGCCCAACAAGTTAACAATAAGCAGCTCAACTAAAGAATCATTAAGACCACTCCCATCAACACTGAAAGGACAAGCAGCTATAATACAAATTGAGAGCAAACCCCCTTCCTTACTAGCACTGATGATATTACCTATTTTGGGTAATTAAACATCTGCAAGAAACAACCAAACTCAGAGAGCAGCCTCATACAGACTTCAACTACTTATTTAAAAAAACATTAAAAAAACCTGAATCTGACCATGTGTCTAAATAATATATTCCCAAACTCACAGAGAAGAACATGAGATAATACTGTAGATAATCTCTTCTTTTCCACCATTGAATTGATATGTCCATTCTACTTTTACTACAGTCTTATAATGGATGTCAACAGAAAAAAAAGGCATAAGAATTTCCTCAGAAAAAGAATGTACACATTTGGACAGTGATTAGTTTTCTTTTACAAATAGTTTGCTCTAATCTGTATTAAATATAAAAGGAAGAACCAATGATTTATTTGTGTGTCCTTTTATATTGCAAAATATGTCAAGAACATAAATATTTCATACTTGGCTATCTCCAACTCAGTATAATTTATTACCTAACAAGCAAACTTTTTAATTATGTTGATTAGATTATGGGATATGTCTCATAGAAATAATGTAATCATAACAGCACTTTCTCCAAAATATTTCTCAGTATCCTCAAATACATGAGACAAGTAAATTGACTTTGTTAGTTGGTTTGAAATACACATAATAGTACAACCATCCCCAACCTGGCGTGCTCAGTTGTTTTTTGGGAGTACAACTTCCAAAATTCCCTGTCATCATATGATTTGGTCATATTGGTTGGAAATTCTGGAAACTGCTATCACAATTATATAGAAGGTGCAGACTGTACAAGACTGTTCCAGCAGAAGAAACTTAGTTGTGAACACATATAATTTTTTTACTTCAGAAGTACAAGAACTGAACTCAAATAAGAATATTTCAGAATGATTGCTCTCTATCAAAAGCACTGAACCAGAAAAAAGACCTTTGAAACAAATGGAAAATGCTTCTACTTCCATCCAGGTTTAGTCTCATCACAGGTTATGGGATCTACTGAAGCTCAAGGGAGATCTGCTTCATTTATATCCAAATAATTGCAATCCTGAAAAGTGCTACCTGTGTGTTACTTTGGTACATTCCTGGAAGCATTTTTCTACTGAATAAAAAAAAAAGATCATAGAGAAAATAATGAATTATGATCCATTACTTTAAGTCATATAGTGACTAACCAGCAGAATGTTAATCTTTTAAAAAGATGGATACTTTTATAACACTGAGTCTTAACATAAAGAAAAACTGTATCTCAAAAACTGGTGTCCATTAATTGTAAGGGCCTGGTTTTTGTGGGGACTTTTACTGTTTTAAATTGCTTCTCAGAGAGGGGAGGAACTAATGTAGTTTGCCAGTTGATGATGAAATTGTAAGAGTGTCATTAAAAGGAACAATACATTTCAATTTATAAATAAATATAAATGAAAGTTATCATGTCTGTGTATCTATATCTATATATCTATATAAAATATCATTATCTCTATTAGTCTATCTATCTATCCATCTATCTATCTACCTATCTATTTATCTATCTATCCATACATACACACACACACACACACATATGCATACAGTAAATCTATTTATAAATAAACATAAATGAAATGAACATGACATTTAGGAATTTACATATATAATAAGAAAGTGTTATTTATTATTGCTGTTTGGGAACACAGCAATTATAGTTTTGATAGCCCATGTTAGAAGAATGGCAGATAGAGGAGGAATAGATATATTCTTTCTGCCTGTACCAGCCATTTGGAAAAAAAGAAAAGGTAAGGTCATTTGAAGGGAAATAATCTATGCCTACTCTAATGAAAAAGGAGTCAGCTGAAAGAAGCAATTATTCTCTCTTGATAAATGTGTAAAATACATTCCTAAGCGAAGAGAAATTTTCTTTCAAAGATTTCAGGTCATTATCACACCAGGACCTAATGCCTGGTAGAGTGTGGGGGAAGACCTATAAAGAGGACTTTGGTAGTAGCAATTCCACTAAGATCATCGAATAGTACATCGCTGAGTGTTCTAGCTTCCAAACCTTGGTTGTCTGGAAAAAAAAAGATACCTCTCCCTGTTTCATGCACAGATGCTAAATGAATTAGTGGGTTGGTCTCAGTTCACTACAATGAGCAGAGTCTCCATGGTACCAGAAGACAGCTGGGTCCTGGAAC
Organism: Oxyrhabdium leporinum; assembly: GCA_032468155.1. Taxonomy (NCBI): domain Eukaryota; kingdom Metazoa; phylum Chordata; class Lepidosauria; order Squamata; family Cyclocoridae; genus Oxyrhabdium; species Oxyrhabdium leporinum. The sequence goes on along the minus strand of JANHFL010010324.1, from coordinate 252,476 downwards.
AGACCTAGACTTCATGGTCTATACAATTCTGTATACTTCCCATTGTTCCTTGCTACCTAAATGGCCACTATGTTTTGAGCACTGTGTTCTGTATCATTTCAGATTGGAAATGACATGGCACTGGGAGAGATTTTTGCATAAGAAGTCTAGAGAACAAGTAAACATGAAGGAACTGAATAGACGGTTGATTAGTTAATGCCTTACTTGTATGAAGGGCCATAAAGAACTATACTTGAAAACATTCTCTATTTAGAGAAGCTCCAGTCCAAATCCCTTCTACACAAAGAGAACTATGAGCAGGAGATTCAGAGAGGAAGAACCTCCCCATAGTCTTCTTCAGTATGGTGAGATGTACCATTTTTTGTTAACATTGTATTAACTATTTCTAAATTCCCAAATTTAAATTAGCTGATAAAAAGATATGCAAATATATATCTTTCTTTATACCATCCCCAATTAGTATTTTGGGAGGTATGGGGAGGCTGACCAATCAATGTCTATCCTCATGTAATTCATAAAAGCACAAGCAAATACAGTATAATCAGAAATCTCTAAGATGTCCTACCTATTGCCTTTTAAGCCCTGTATACTAGCTCAGGCCGATAGAGTTCAAGTTCAACACATCTAAAAAACTTTGCTCGTGCATGTTTTACAGAGAGGTTTCATAACTTCAGAAGTGCACGTAATCAAGATTCATGACAATATGTCTCTCTATTTTATAGAAAATGATAGAAAATCATCATATTGGTTCTAGTAGTCACCATAACAGTTTTTCATCTGTAGTCCTTAACTACAGATCATAATTGGGACTGAAACTTCCATTGCTAAGTAATGCAGTCATTAAGTGAGTCATCATGTGACTGTGCTTGATTTTGCAACTTTTTTGCCAATGTCATTTAGCAGATCATCACAGTCATTATAATGCTGCAGCCATTATAAATTCATGCCAATTTCCAAGCGCCCAAATTGTGATCACATAATTGCAGGGACACTACGACAATCATAAATACATATCATAAGGCTATAAGGTCATAAATCCATTCATCTGATCACTTTCCTTAGGGCCATTGTAACTTCAAATGGGCAGCTGGTGGTAAACTGAGGATTACCTTTATAGCTTGCTCAAACTGCATGAATTACTATATAATCTGGTTTTGTCAAAGATTGAATGCTGCTCCATTTATATCTACCTTGTGCCAAAAATGCTGTGTTTATGTTCTTTGTTCCAGTAGGCAAGGGACTTGATTCACCAATGTTTAATTCATGAACACATATCTTTTGAATGTAACTTCTTTGCGTATAAGGAACAAAAGGAGTCACCTCGTGAAATCTCTGCTTCTGTAGCAGTGGGATAGCAAATGATATTAGCACCACTAATGGATACCCAACTCTAACTATTTTCTACCAAAAACAATATTTTGCCAGAAACACAGAGCAGTAGTTCATTGAGGCCAAGAAAACAAAACATTATTTCTATTTCCATTCCAAAGCAAAGAAGACTAAACTGCTGTGCTACAAATCAGACAAATAGCTGTCAGTTTCTTAGACTGTTAATTCCCATTCTATCCTGTTTCATATTACTGTTCCACCCTTCATTTCACATTAGTAGACATATTCATCCCTGAGAAAATAAATGTATTCTAGATACATTTGTCTTGCTTTGTATATATTAAAAATGCTTACAGGAATGATCGCACTGATGCCAGAAAATTCAGCACTTTTGTTTGCCCTTTGGACCTTGATCCAATTGGCAAACAACAAAACTATTGCACTAGAGCATCTGTTGCATAATCATTAGCTGTTTAGCACCCTTCAACACAAGGAGAAGATAGACCAAAACTGGATTTGGTCAGCTACTGACAAGTAGAAGGAATACAAAGGATGAATCAAAGCACAGATTTCTATTGCCACATGAAAAAAAAGAACTTACCTTTCCTAAGGTTTCCTGAGCAGTAGCCGTGTTCTTTTTATTATATTCAGCTTAGCAGCAGAAACAATAAATAGTCTACAGCACTGCAGTATTTTTCATCTGATACATGGAATATAATCCAACTGTGGAAAGTGATCCAGGCAATTTATTCACTAATAAACTGATCAATCTTTCAAGTGCTTTTGCTGTTTCTACCAGTGAATATTATAAAGGTAAAAGTGCTAAATTCTTATCCCATAGAATATTTATAGAGATACAACTGATATCCAAATATTGAAAACCCTACGTTTGTTTACAATGGTTTACACAGTGTAGTAATCCTAACTCCTTCCAATTTCTATTTTGAGCATAGGCTGCAATACTGAATACTCAAAGTCTGCTTGAAGCTACTGCAATTAAGTTATGTAAACCACTATGCATAGGATAAGATAGAAACATAGAAAACCGATGGCAGAAAAATATTTAGTGATCCATTAAGTCTGCCCTTTGAGGGCTTTTTGTTTTTTTATTTTCTTTTTAATTAAATAATTATTGTTTTTATTTTTTTAATTTTTGGCTGGATGAGGGACATATGTTTATTCCAAGCACGTTTAAACTCAGTTACTGATGACGACCCACTACCTCCACTGGAAGTTCAAGCTTCCACTACTCTTTCTGGGAAATAATACTTTCTAACATTACTTTTGAACTTTCCTCCTGATAATTTGAGGTAATGCTTTCATCTTCCTGATTTTTGCTAACCAGGATGATGGGCTATTTAGAGTGGGTTAATATGCTCTGTAAAATATATATAGCTATAAAACAACTTTCATACGGAGTAGGAGAAACTTTCTGACTGCTTTGTTTATTGTATAGAACTGAGTTTTAACTTTCACAGCTGTAGAAATCAGGAGAGTGTGAGTTCTAGTCCCATATTAGTCATAAAGCCAGCTGATAACCTGGAATCAGTCACTTTCTGTCATCCCTAGAAAGATAGCAATGGCAATCGACACCTGAAAAACCTTGTCAAGAAAACTGCAAGGACTTGTCCAGGCAGTCTCCAAGAATCAGACATTCAGGTTGAATGGTGGAATAGATAATTTCCTACCCCATATCACGTTAACTTTGTTTGCAAAATATGAAACCTACAATCATAATCACAAGAAAATAAATCCATGGTGGTTTTATTGATCAGAATAAAGCATAAAACATATTTGTATTGTGTGTTGTATATTTTCTTATTTCTGCAGTCTGGTATTGTTTTATATCACAGCAACACTTCTCTGGATAAGAAGCTGCTTTAGATATAGAATATCTTTTTTGTCTGGAGAAATATTTTCTTGCGGTCCTACTTCCTGCATCATAGTCTACTATATATTTCTACTGTTTTTCTGAGTAACATTAGGTGGCATTTGTGATACAGAATTTTGTGCAAATGATCCATAAATTTAAAAAAGCAATCATCAGATTATCTGTAGATCTCCTTCTTTAAATCTTAACATATTAAAGCCAAAATAATGTTGCTCTTCTGAAAAAGCAAAATCCTAAACATCCTCTCAGAGCATGAAATAGAGTGTCAACAGTATGTGACCTTAAGGATTTAACTACCCCTTAATGTTATGATCCTTCTGAACACTTTTTCAGCAATACGGCATATGCATGCCATGGTAGCATCAGTATGTTCTTTCAGCTGTGTGCACACAGCAGCAATCCCGGATACTGAAATCTGCACAATAAGAGATGCACAGAACTGATCCTAGGTCATGTAAGGAATGCATTTATGTATTTATGGTAGAAACAAATGAGTGGAACGATGAACAGTCTGGAACCAAGCCAATATATCAAGTTGAGTGTGATATTTTTATCTGAACAATGACAAAACATGGATAAGCTGCTTTTCTTAGGCAACCTTAGGCTGATCCTCACAGAGAGAAATATCTAATTGGGAGAGTGTCTTTGAACAATAGACACAATGCATTTATTGCTCAACTTCAGCAAGACACTGAGATAGTCTTTGAAATTCTAAATCTCCTGGCTCACACATATGAAATGTTGTGAGATCTTTTTTTCCAGTTTTGTGGGATTTTTTGAAAAGAAGAGTGCTTTTCATCTTATGAAGAATATTGTGGTTAATAATTTGAAGAGGATAAGATAAGAAATGCTGGTTCCCTCCTGGAAAGGAAGACAGCCAGACAGGGAAATGGCCAGGAAATAGAGTGCTCTGCAGAAAACAGAACACTGTCAGGTGATGTAAATCCCACCAGGTTTAATGGGTTTGCTTAATGGCTGCATTCATGCATGTGTATCCATAGTTGACCCAACCATGGTTTATTCGCTGACCTTCAGACAACATACTGAGCTAATCCGAAGGGCTGGAGTTAAACTACAAACAATTGGTTAAAATGTACTTCAATGTGTGGTGAATGTGTGTAAGATTTAAACTGTGAATATGCGTAAGAGTTTCAGCTTAAGCTTACAGATATGCATGTCTTACAACAAAGGGAATGGTTTACCCCTTATATCTTTATTTCTTTAACCGACTTGAAGCTGGATGCCAATATGTGATTTGTTCCATGGCATCTGCAAAGATGATTCTTTAGACTCTGATCTCTATCTATCATTACAGAGTATCAACAAGCTTTAGTTTAGGGTTGGTGTGAAGATGTGTATAATGTTTGTTAGACAATGCCTTTCATGTCAAAACATGAAGCATGTAGCAAATGTTAGTAATAACACACACAGGCATGAAAAAATAAATGTTATAAATATACATAGATAAATCTAGATGGAAGTTCATGCTTTCAAACAAATATTGATGTTTTCATGAAAAATCATAAAAGTAGTATTACTGACCACTACAAGTATAACTTGATTTTAAAATGTGAATTGCTTGATTATCTGGAGAAGAAAATGTTGTTGTTGTTAGTCGTGAAGTCGTGTCCAACCCATCGCGACCCCATGGACAACGTTCCTCCAGGCCTTCCTGTTCTCTACCATCCCCCAGAGTCCATTTAAGCTCATGCCGACTGCTTCAGTGACTCCATCCAGCCACCTCACTCTCTGTCGTCCCCTTCTTCTTTTGCCCTCAATCGTTCCCAGCATTACGCTCTTCTCCAGGTTTTTATGGTGCCTGATTATAAGAAAAAAATAAAAAGAAACGATAGTATGTTTTTTTGAGAGTTCCATCAAAGAAGAATCAGAGGGTGAGAGCCCAGGCTATTGAAGCTCCTACTTGATGAAAATAAAGCACTAAAGAGAAGAGAAAAAGATATTAGAGAGGCTAGGTCAACAAATTGATCATTTCAATTGCAGCAAGTCACAAAGCCAAGTTTTCATCCAGCAGTCTTGTGGTGAATTAGGAATGAAGCAGAAGAGCTATTGCTAAGAGTAACCTAGAAACAAAATACATTGTTTTCAGAGTCGGCCTTTTTAATTTATGGCTGCTCAGTGTTACACACGCATGCCTTCTCAAAAGTAAATCTTGAGTTCAGTGGGGATTCTCTCCAGGTAAATGTACCTTGAATTGCCTTTTGAATGAGAAATTTCTATTTGTATATTTAAGAAACTATAGTGGGAAGAGGGCAGCTAATTATTACCATATGCATCTTGCTCCTGGCAGCCAATCTAGATTTCAACTCTGATGCTGAGATTGCTGACAATTCATTTATTTGGCCAGCTATGGTTACAAGCCAATGGTTCTAAACAGCAGAACCATTTTATTATCTGTTGAGAAGAAATTCATGTTTATCTTTCATCTTCTTCAGCAACATCTTTTGTTTGCTGGTGTGTGCTTAATTGTTAGCTAGTACACAAATGTTTTCTTGGCACAGGTTCACAAATATCCCAGCTAAGCAGCATCTGCTAGATTTTAGACTTAAAAACATCACTTGCTTATTATATTAGCAACTTTTTGGTAACATATAATATTTATTTATCATCAGTTTGCTAGCTTCAATAATCTGTTAGTATGACAACTCCAATTTTTCAGTGGGATGGAGATCCAATAATCCATTCTGATACCATAGATACTATGTCTTAACTCACAGAAGCTTTCAATATATAACTTTACCTTAGAGTTTCATTTCATAATATTAGTTATTTAACTGGGAGATGTAAATGGTAACTGTAGTGTCATACATCTCGGAGTAAAAAGCTAGCCTTCAGCCACCTTTATTCACCAAAATGATTGAAAGAGGTTAGCTACTTGAGTGCTCAGTGTTTAGAAAGATGAAATGTAATAACTAAAAGCCAGTCCTACCATTATGAATTACGAGTAACCATGTTCAAACATCCAATTTTGATGCCATGAAAGAGGACTGGAATTCGTTGAATGTTATATTTCTGTAGGATTTTATGATTTTGGATGAAAGGTATCAGAAGATAGTCCACTTCAGAAATCAAGTTGTTTGGTCCTGGCTGTGTTTCTGAGTTTCATGAGGTCATAGAGATATTATTATGAGGCAATGATGACAGACAGATAGAGGTTAGCACTTTGACAAAAAAAGTTAAAGGAGTATGGACAGGAAGAATGAAAGCAATTTTGCATTGCTATTAGTCAAAACAGATACAGAGAGAGAAGAGAGAGGGAATGTAACCTGAAATGAACTAAGGAAGACACAACAAAGTAAATACAGGAAAATAAAGTTGAAATGTCAAATAACAGATTTTATTGCATGAAGAAAAAAAAATTCCTGAAATGGCAGGGGGAAAAGTCAGGCAACACTGTGGCCTTGAAGAGGCTGCTGAGTAAGAAAATAAGTTAAAGAGCAATCCATGGAAAAAAAGGTAGGCTGATCTGTGTTTAGTAGAAGAATCCTTCTTCCAGATTCTTAATGGGCTGAAAGGAAACAGACAATTTTCCCTAATACCTCCTCATTTTTTAATCTGATATTTCTCTTTTACAAATGTTTTCCTTTCCCTTAATCTCCCTAGGAGGCAAGACAAAATAGTTTTTTAAAGTGTAGTACACAACTTGTTCATAGTGAAAGTGTACAGGAAAATGGGATTGATTGTTATTGATTGACTGATTGATTTTCAAAATGGTTAGAATGTATCTGGTTTTTTATTCCCTACCAATATGATAACAATAACAATGCAACATTTAGGAAGCCTGAGCTCCCCACCATCCAACACAGAGGACTTCTGAAGATAGAGTACATCTGGCACATATAATGTTCCTTCAGTGACTTCTTAAAGAACAGTGGTCTGCTCTCTCAGTCCTTTGGACTTCCTCAGCAGGATTATTGGTACTCCAACTATCCATCTGTCTGTCTTTCCATCAGCAAGATAACTCTCTGAAAATTAAAAAGAATGGGATCAAAGAAACCAGAAAGATTGCCTTTGAAAATGTGCCGCATCTTGACTGGGAATGGAGGGGAGGAAATCCCAGTGTATCCCTATTGGAGGAGCCAGTGGGCAATAGTTTGAAACATGCCAACTCCTCCATGCTACTCCTTTTCCTTCCTAGCCATGGAATCCTGAGAGACACTATTATAAGTCGCTTCAGAATTATTCAGAAACCATGTTTCTCATGCCTCCCCTATCTTGTTTTAAAGAAACAAGAATTTTATAGATGTAATCAATAGCTAATGAATGTCAGTGGTAATGGATATTTATTTTTATAATATAAAACTGTTTTTCTTGTCACACAGTCCTAGTTAGCCAACATTTTAGACCTTTTCTTGTGTGGAGTAGTTAGAAAGTTTTAATTGGACAGAATAGGTGCCTTGATCCTTGAACTTTACCTATGGAGGCCTTAGAATCCTCAAACATATTATCCAGTGTTTCCTGTTGTAGGATTGATAGGGCAAATGTTAAGGTATCCTTCCCTAAATATTTTGACACTATCCTGAAATGATAGTCATGCCCCCTTCAATCTCTTATGATAGCATTCTGGCTGAGGAGATAACCCAGACAGAAATGAAGGGAGAGGTTGTAATCATAGGTGACTTTGACATGCCGAACATTAACTGGAATCTTTCAACTTACAAACAGGAGCAGGAATATATTAGAGGCATTAAACAGTTAGTAAAATGCCCAACAAGGGGGGGATTGTACCAGAAGTTGAGGTGAGGAAAAATGTAGGTTCTAGTGATCACCAATGCCTTTGATTTGACATTAAAATTAAAAATGATATAACATATACTAAAACCAAAGTTTTAGATTTCAAACAGACAATTTTTACCAAAATGGGAGAGTATTTAAAACATAAACTTGAAGGGTGGCATAAAGTGACAGGAGTCAGTGCTCAATGCATGCTGATAAAAATCTGCCATCTTGGAGGCTAACTAGTCTTTATGTAAGGCACATTGTTAAAAGCAAAAGAAAGAGAAACCACTCACAGCAGATGTATGTAGGATGTTAAAGGAGCAAAAAATCAACTTATAGCAGATATGAGAATTGTTGAAACAAAGCTGATTCATAGAAAGAGTAATGGAAGCTTAGAACCAACTTCCTGTGGAGGTAGTGGGTTAACCATCAGTAACTGACTGTAAATATGCTTGGGATAAATACATGTTTATCATCCAACAAAAATTTACAAAATAAAATAATAATAAAATTAAAATAATTATTAAAATAATATATAAACAAACAAGCAAAACTTCAAAGATCAGTGGATCACTGGGTCTTTTTTTCTGTCAATTTTCTGTGTCTGGAAACTGGAGCAACAGTTTTATGTTTCTCCAAACTAAATAATTAAAACATACAATTCCTTCTTCCAAGAAAATTATTTCTCTCCTCTCCACCAAAAAAAAATTCCACAAAAAACATCATAAGGAGTCCTTCTCTGTAACATATACAGGGTTGTACTCTCAAATAACTTGTTCTATATATACACATTTAAAACCTTGAAAGTTTCAATAAACAATCTATATGTGTCTTTATTTTTTATATATTTTATTCATTGTTCATTTTATCATTATGTATTGCTGCTCAATTCTCAGTTGCAACTCTGAGTGGGAGAGATAGAATTAAAATCAAAAGCTCTTCTATAAGGGAGACAGGCAGTTAATAAGATGATGATGATGATGATGATAGACAGACAGACAGACGGACGGACGGACAGACAGACAGACAGACAGACAGACAGACAGATAGATAGATAGATGAGAGAGAGATACAAACACACACTCACACATATATATACATATATACACTGACAAGTTTTTAAACATGAAAAACATAATATCAATATTCAAATCAGTCAGTTTCCATGTTTTAATGAGTTTAGTTTTTCTCAAAAGTTTCCAAGTTCTTTTCTGAATATCTCCATCCCTTCATATTTATCCCTTCCCCTCTTTCCAAGCAAAAAGGTAAAGATGACAGCGAGATCTTGATGCTGGGAATCCTTTGAATACTTGCCACAACATCATTTCCTGCCATACTGTGAAAGCTAGTTGTTCTGAATCAGGAGGCATGGAAAACAGTTTCTATTCATTCTATCTTGAAAGGGAATTTCTGGTAAAAACTTTGTTTTGTCATTTATTTCCAAGCAAGGGGTTATTTCAATTAATTTGAATGTTCCAATTTTGGCCATCACAGCACATGTCAAGAAACCCTCCCCTCAAGGGCTCACATTTATACACCAGTGCCTGCAGGGATTGTGTCTGCATGTGTCAATATGGTATACAGTAGCTGCAGAATCCATGTGATCTAGAAATCTACTGTAGATTCAGATTTACATGGAAGCCTCTCCATGTATGGCTATACTGTACTTGTCAGGGCCACTTTCCTGCAGGGAAGGATTACATGTCACAGACATCAATCAGGAGGCAGAGTAGCCACTGGCTTATTTGTTGAAGCAAACAGTAATTAGAAGTTCTGAACTCAGCAGTGCTTATTAGTTAAACCAATAAATTCACTGCCATTGATCAGTTTAAGATGTAGCTCCTCTTTACTATTTTGCATTTAATGGTAAATCATGCATAACATGGGGCTCATCTGTATGCTACATTCCTTTCCCTCCCTCATTCTCTCTTCCTCTCTCACACAAACACATACATATTCAAGTACTTCTTGAGGTAAGATTTTCATCTTAATATCATATATAGTCAGCTTCCTGTGTCTGAAGGAAATATATATGTTAATACTTCCCTTCATTGAGTACTTTGTTTAAACTTGGAAAATAGCAACAGTGGGTGATGTGTTTGTTATTCTTTCCACAAATATTGCAGCAGATGGCTGACATTCTACACAATCTAGGTGTGTACAAGTGATGAATGGGAGCAGCAAAATGACACATGCATTGTTTTTCTTGGTGGAGCATTCCCTAAAACAGCCACTCCAGAAAAGGAATAGCATTTCAGCAATTGCAAAATCAGCCATTAAGTATACAACTATAGGTGGTCATGCCAGATAGAATATTTTAACTCAGCCATTCAATGAAAGCCAATCCAGGCTATGTCATGATTTCCAAGGACATCTTAATGGAAGTTAAGTTAGGCATGAGGCACTGAATATTGCATTAGCAATTCTAGCTTTGTAACTCCCACATTTGCAGTGATTTGACAAACCAACCCTCAGATTTGTACCCAAGCTTAGAATGCCACTGGATTTGAAAGCAAATATAATAAGCTTACATTTGAAGATTATTAGTGTATTTTAGAATCACAACTGACAATGTATTAGGACATCAGTAGCTTAACAGAAAATTGTATCATTTGACTTTTTTGTCACTGTTTTGCCAGCTAGATAACAGCACCCAGCCAAACCTGCTTAATCTTCAAATCTTAAAAAGTTCAGGTTTGATCAGAACCTGGATGAGAGGTAACCATAAAATCCATATGCTAGAGTGAAAAAAAGCAAACAACAACAACATCCCAGAAGAAAAAGGCAATAGCTAAATATTTCCAGATTGCCAAAAAAACCCAATACAAACATGACCATGAAGTCATGAGCTGTCAAGTTTGACTAAAAACAGACTTGTTTACGTACCTTTCAATGTCACCATTCCAGAATGGTGTTGCAGAAGGAAGTAAGAATGAATATTGTACAATGGGTCACTTTACAAATAGTAATGGATTTATCTGTGGTTTCTTTTTAGATTGTATGAAGTTTTCACTTTTTATAAAATGGTAATGGATTTTGTATGATCCTTCTGAAACCATCAATGAAATGGAGAAAGCAAGATAAGTTTATTAATGAACAAACCAACTTTGACTGCTGATATAAATAATAAAATATTCGAAATTATTAAACTTTTGACCTGATTCATGTTCACTGGAGGAGGCGATAAATAATAAGAAAAATGCTTTGGGTGGAGAGCTACCAATCTAAAGTTATTATGCATCTATTTGTTTGTTTCTTTCTCATTTCAGGTAATCCTTGGATTATGACCATTTGTTTAACAACCATTAAAAGTTACAGCACTGAAAAAAGTGATTTTCAACCAGAGCTTGCACTTATAACCATCAGAGAGTCCACACAGTCATGCAGTCACCACTTGTGACCTTCCCAATTGATTTCCAACAAGCAAAGTCAATGGGGAAAACTGGATTCACTCAACAACCAAAGTGATTCAGTTAACAACTGTGGCAAAAAGATCATAAAATTGTATATGTAATTATGTGTAACAATATGTAACAAGTATAACAATATGTAACAACTGTAATCTGAAAAAGGCAGTTTGACAAAGCATAAGAGACAATAGATGAAAACAAGTTTGTACAAAAAAAATAAAAAATAAAAAAATTATCAAAAATAACTTTTTGATTTCAGTTTGAACTTTACATTATACAAATCTCAGTATATTTTATCAGCTTCTAATATGTTTTCCCGTAGCATGTTATTTTGTATTGAAGGCAAATCAATTTCCTTGAAACCAGAATTCTGCCAGACTCTTATATTAACAAATGCACAGGTGAACTTCTTTATTTATTGTTGCAGCTAGAATTCAGAAACATGAAAACTTCTGTAATAAGCCTAAATTTATATTTTCATTAGGACATCCCTCATAACTTACAATAAATTGTTGTTGCTGTTTTAAATCAAATGAAGTTTCAAAAATTCAGATGGAAAATAAAGCTCTCACTTGGATGAACAAGTTGGCTGTTTCAAACTGATCTGTGAAACAAAGACTGTTCTTGTTCATAAATACAAATACACTAAAGCAGTACTTCCAGAAGTTCACAAACATACTGTATGGCTTATCTGGTGTTGGTTCAGTCTTACAGGAGCCAAGACAAATATTGTTTGTTCAACAAATCAAGGACAGTATACCCCTTCTTCCAGCTGTTGCAACCAAACTCTGTCCCTGAAGGATTTATTCTGTGCCTAGAGAGGAAGAGGGGCTGTCCAGCACGGAAGTAAATAGGACTAAGCTGTTTATTCAGAGCAGAACAATATATATAAATGTTAATCCTTTACATCCTCCTAATCTGAGAGGAATTTTATTCTGAGTCAATATGCATAAAGTTGGAGAAATGAATCATTTGTATTTAAAAAATAATTTCAAAGGAATTATTGTGTTATTTTAGCAACTCTAAACACAGCCATAGTCAACATATAATTTGTCATGTGGTTCTCATACCTTATTATCAGTATTGAAATGTAAATATATTCCCATCATTTGCATTCAGCTGTTTTTATACAATTTAAAGCAAGAATCATTGTGAAAGCAAGCAGCCCCTTCCTTCTTCAGATAAAGAAATCTTGATCATAATGCTACTTCTCTTTTAAAATATATTTAAATTAGCAGTGCTTGTTCACACACCAAGTTTCGTTATCTGAATCCATAATGTAGCTAGAAAATAAGCACACATATAGCTTATTGTCCTATTACTTCCCAAATGTGGGAGTAAAGTTTCAAATATTTCAAACAAGAAGGCTTATTTTAGTGACCTAGAAACTACTCCAAAAACCTCTGCTTCTCTTTAGCTCCTCCTCCTCTTCTTTTTCCCCCTGTGTTTGATGTATTTGAAATTTTAAGACTTTATCTCTCTTATTCTTGAACTTTATTAGCAACTCTGGAAAACATTTTTAACTGATTATAACCGTCAGCAGGTCCCACCCCAACAATTACTCGCATCCCAACAATCTTCATGTGTAAAATTTTCAGTGAATAGATTTTCTCTGAAATAGCAGGAAAAACAAATTATTGGTGCTGCTAAGCATGAAACTCTGCTAAGCTGATCTCTAATTGAACAGACTCAAAAAATCTTAAAATGGTCAAGTGTCCAAACACCACCTTAATTGAATCCATTCTCTTATGCTCTGTAAAACACTGAGATGTGTAAATGGGAAATGTTTCCTCAAAATCAACACTTCATGGTTAACACAGCTTTCTTGGAAACTCAAGCCTAACACAGCTTTCTTGGAAACTCAAGCCTTTTCTTAGAGAACTTCCATTTAGTTGCTGGCCTGGGTGAATGCTGATAAAAATTTAAGAAGCTCACATCATAATTCCATATACCATTCTTTTTACTTAAGTATAGTCTACATGATGCTGTTCTTGAAGATCATTTGGAGGCTATACAGGTAGTCCTTGCCTTATAGCACAATTGAGCCCAAAATTTCAGTTGCTTAGCAAGACAGTTGTTAAGTGAGTTTTGTCCTATTTTATGAGCTTTCTTGCCACAGTTCCTAAGTGAATCACTGCAACTGTTGAGTTAGTAAAGCAGTTAAGTGAATCTGGCTTCACCATTGACTTTGCTTGTCAAAAGGTTGCAAAAGGTTGCAAAAGGTGATCACATGAGCCAGGGAGATTGCAACCATCATAAATATATGCCAATTGCCAAGCGTCTAAATTTTTATCACCTAACCATAGGAATGCTACAACGGTCATAAATGTGAAAATAACAGGCACTTTTTAGTATGTCCATATGTCATGGCTACTGATTGAGTTGTTCTGGTTACCAGTCAGCTTCTGGGTACAATTGAGGCTTCTGACCCTTATTTGTAGAAACACTTTATGGCTTGGACATCAAAGGGCTGCCAATCTCCATTTTTTCCTGCCCAGCTGGTATATTCCAGGAGAGTGCTTATGCTCCAGGTCCCTTCAATTAAATATGGTCATCTTACAGAACTAAGGAAGTGTGCCTTCTCTGTTGTAGCTATTGCCTTCTGAAACAGCATCCCTCCAAAGAGTGAGAATAGTACTCTCTCTCCTAGGGCTCCCAAAAACTCTCAAAATCTGGCTTTGGTCTCAGGTCTGAGGTTGATGTCTTTGTGGTCTGGTTTGGTTTGATTTCTTATTGTTTGGTTGCTTTAGTCTAGGCTGCCAATGTGGTTGCATGTTTTTAACTGTTTGAATTATTTTGTATTGTATTTATAAGGTGTCCAAAAATCTATGGGAATGGGCAGCTATAATTAATTAATTATAATGTGTACACAATGCAGGCTGTGTGCATCAAAATGGAAGATCATAATTTAGATACTGTAATATATAGTATGTGTTTTGTGTATATTTTCATTCAGGTTATATAGTAACCTGGAGAGAGAGAGAGAGAGAGAGAGAGAGAGAGAGAGCAAACCTTACTATTAGAGCTTGTAGTTTATATTAACCTTTTCTTCATAATATGTATCTATTTTGTCCTCAACAGAATCACAAAGATAGGTTTTGCAGAAATTTATTGAACATTGAGCAGGCAAATGCTGAAAGCCACACTGTAAGTTTCTTGGCAAAAACTGGGGAAATCCAATAATAATTTACATTGCATCAAAAATTGTACTTTTCTATAAACTCAAATATTTTTTTTATTCACCAGATCCCAGGCCTGTACTCATATATTTATGTAAGAGGTGTCATTTAGCAAATAGAACTTAGGAAAGAAACATAATCAGGCATAACATACAAAATCAAATCTCTTACAACAGGGACACTCTTTAATGTATTTTTCCTGTTTATCAAGTTTTGTCATATTTTAAAATTAATGCATGCCTTTAATACACTTGCTCCGGAATTGTTCTCTCTGTTAAAGTTGTACAGGCCGTCCTTATACACTAATCTATTTTCCTTCCTGTTTCTTCGGTGTTTTTTGAACTAAACATGACCCATCAAACAGAAATATTAGTAAAATATTGTGACCCATTTAGCCAATTTTCCCTAACCTAGGTCTTTTTAGCTGCATCAACAATCATAATTCTTAGCAATAGCTATGCTAACTTCATATGCCTGGAGTTAAAATCCACAAATCTAGGGATTCTTAGATCAGAAAAAAACTAAATTGGGGCTTGATAAACTTTTTACTTTTCACATTAATAATTTAAAAAGAAAAAAACTAAAGAAAATATATATTAATTATATTATAGTAGATTTTTCCTAAAAACTCAGCAAGAGTATTTTAAAAGGAAGGAAATTTCAGCAGATTTAAAATTCGTCTGCAAGCTTTCAGGTTTCAAAATATGAAAGCACAAACTGAAAGTTGTGCGTGTGTGTGTGTATCCCACTATCTGTATATAAGCATGCATTTCACGTCAAAATGTTAGGAATAACATTCATTCTGATCAAGAGAACCTCAAAAGTAGGAGAAAACAGATTGACTCTAACTTTCTTTCCCTGAAAACACAATACCCTATGGACATAGTCTGAGAGTTTTGCAGCAAATACAATATCTTCATACTCTTACATGTCACATTGCTAAGTAAAGGAAGCGATCTGCCCAAAGAGCATATTCCTAGATAAAAATCTGTTTCTACAAATCAGTCGTATTGATTGGATCTACATAACTGTATTGTCCTGGATTTAAAGTTAGAATCCCAAAATTCATTTCTTTGTCCCAGACAAATTCAGGATGCAGACCTGAAGGAATCATACATAGGAACGCATTGCCATAGGCTTGATTTGGCTGCATGGTGCTGAATGGTGATATATTTCAGGTTCTTCAGGACAGCAGCAGAAACCACAAAACATGCCACCTCCACAAATTAGAAATGCGCCTGAGATCCAGCCTAAATAGAGAGCGGCTCCCAATTCACGTTTCCGAGCAGCTTGGATTTCTGGATTGTAAAAATCCTCGATGATATCATTGGCAATACAGGAAACAGGAATCAGTACAAAGACCCCAGCCAGGAAAAAACTTACTCCAGCTGTGAATAAAATGTTTCTTTTGACTTGTTCATTATTTCCTGGGCTTCGGATGCATTTCATGCCAGCAAAAGCAGTCAGACAAGCAATAACTGACAGTACACAAGCCGTGCACATTAATCCTCTGGCAGCGTCTAACAAAGGTGGAAGGGCCAGAACGGATTTGTAGAATTCGCACTGATAATTCTTGATGTGACTGACACATACCATCCACAAGCCTTCCCAAATAGTCTCAAAGACTATGATGTTGTTTCCTGTAAAGGCTGATACTTTCCACTGAGGCATCAGGGTGACAATAACCGTTCCAAACATGCCAACAATCCCAAGCAACCAAGCCATCATTTGTACCGGACAAAAAGCCATCTCAGAAAATTGAACCCAGAAAAGCAACAGACCGAATATTCTTTCTAAAGAAGATCTTCATTCCTCTGAAAAGTTGACAATGTATTCATGATTTCCTCCTAGGTCGGATGAATTTAGGATCGTCTCCATCTATACCGGTGAAGAGTTCAGATCGCGTCTGCCTACTCGGAGGAAACTGCTACATATCTCTTCTAAGAGTCTACAAAAGCAAGACCTAATACCTAGGGAGCAAATCATATCCTTGGGAAGGGTGAGTCTAACTTATACCTGACGTTGATGCTTTTTTGAATTTCAATGTTTCTACAAGACTATAATTAAATGATTTGGTTCTAACTATAGTGCTGATAATTATTCTACAACAATAATGATTGCATCAGTGTCAAAATATAATGGGTAAAATAAACTTGGTGTTCTGTCTGCTAAAATAGATTTATTAGTTGATGACAAAAATCAAAGGCTGGATTTAGGATATTTGATAGTGTTTCAAGAAATAGATGAATGTGAATTAGTTATGTAGACACACTGAGGGTCCCTGTTTTCATTCATTAGTAATGAAATTAGTAATGAATTAGTAATTAGTAAACAATATTGTTTGCAGAAGGTCTTTTTCAAGCTATGCCCTGATAATTCTCCAAATCAATGATCCTGAAGTTAATGAAGTGAAGCACTGGTGAAGCCCTGTGCATCCAAATGTCTATACAGTCCTGATAATGTTTTGGCAACCTGAGATTATTTATTGGCAGTTAAAGCTCAGCAATTATGGAAATTTTGCAGTAATCTTGTTTTATTAAGCATTACAATATTATGGCAGCCTCTACCCACATCTTTTCTTTTTGTTTTTCAATCTATATAATAAATACTAGGAGGTCAGATCTACTTCCAGGCAACATGTCATGAACAAAAAAGAATGGCTGAAGTGAAAGGTTCTTTCTCCAAAGTCTTTTGCTTACTAGGAATTTGTAAGTCTGATTTCTTTCTTTGGAAATCAGGGTTACCAAGTTCTCTGATTAAATATTTTCCCCTGACAATTAGTTTACCTTCATCAACATAAGAGTTGTATTACTATTGATTTGCATATTTCATCAAATTAGAAAAGTAATTAAAGTGAGCCAATATCAGTTAAGAATTCTTATTCTCAGGATGTCAAAGTGTAATCTTTGATTGTTATTATTTAAAATTTTACTCATGTTGTATAGTTACAATAAACTCATACAGTATTGGTACAAGTCAGTGTAAGAAGTCATCTGCTATTCAGTTAGACTTGATTCATCTGGATCAATACTATTGTACGCCTATAATATCTGTGTATCATCTGAAAAAGGTAGTTTTCCTACTAGTTGCTAAAATATGCTATCAACTAGAGGTGAACTAAACTTACTACTTTCCTCAGGAAAACCAACAATTCTATGATTGAATAGGCCATTGTCGTGAAGTTCCAACAGCCCTGGGGAAAGCTGATTATCTAGACCCATTTCAGCTGGGTTTCAGACCAGGTTATAACATGGAGATGACATAGATCACATTTATCAATAACCTCTTATGGGTTCAGGATGGGGGTGATGCATCCATCCTGGCCTTCCTTGATCTTTCAGTGGCCTTTCAATTATTATCTTCTTCTGGATCAGTTTCGGAAGTTAGGAATGGAGAATATAGTTTTATGAGGATTTCCTTCTTCCTCTGAGGCCAGTTCCAGTCAGCATAGAGGGCAAATAGGTCCTGCCCCAATATCACTGGGTACCTCAACGCTCACCTCTCTCCCCACTCCTTGTTAACATCTACATGATGAAAGGAGTCACCATTCCTGCTGGAGGCACATATGATTGTCATGACCAGAAGGAACTTTAAATCCATCTTGAGCACCAATTTCACCTGTTGCTGGATCAGGAAACTTCACTCACATCACTCATGCCTTATTCATTTCCTTATTGGTCTCTTGCAATTTATTTTACATTGGATTGCTTTTGAAGACCATTTCAAAGCTGCAACTGGTAAAGAATATAGCCATGTGAATATGTAACACCACTGCTTTGTAAGTTACACTGGCTTCTGGAGGCAAGTCAAGGTGCTGGTTATTACCTATATAGCTATGAATGGCACAGAGCCAGAGACTTCCTGTCTGTGATCATTTCTACTCATCCCATTAGATCTGGCAGAACGGACATGCTCCAGGACTCCTCTATTAAACAGCATCATTTAACTGAACCCAAGATATGTGAAATGGATAAAATGAATTGATGTAAGAAAAAATGAGAAACTGAAGAAAACCAAACTGATGGATTATCTTTACCTGTTACTGCTCTTACCTCTGAGCTCAACTATGTGTAGTCTCTCTTCAAAGCACTTGTTTGCAATGAATGTTACAACTATTTAGCTTCATTCCAAGTGCGGAGCAGTGTAGCATACTAAAATGTAAGTATCAAAACTCAAGAAAATTCAGATTGTGAATGAAGTAGCAAACATGCATGTAAACACAGAGAGAAAAAGAAAAAAGCAGCCAGTGTTATTTGGGTACTCAATTTAAAACATCTTCAGAATTAAAAAAAGAAAAAGTAATACAGATATACAATTATTCCTATCTGCTCAGCTGAAGAAGTAGTCAGCAGATGCCAAATTCACTCTGTGCTATAGATTGGAGATGAAAGAGGTTTTAACTCACCAATGGACCTTTAAAATGAAGGCATTTTTGCAAAGTTCTCGCCAGTAAGTCTTCCATACCTAATTGTATCAAAATACTTGAAGTTTTTATTTGAAGAAGAGAATTAAGCAATAGATATTTAATTAAAGACAGGCTGCATTTATTTTTTATATCTATGAATATAATATAAGCACACCGAAGACATGAAGTCCAAGATGATAGGAGATAATGCTGAAACTTGAGGGAAGTAAAGTTAAAAAAACAACCTTCAATAGAAAGAGAGGGAATGAAACTGTAAGGATTGTGAATTATACTAACACAGACAGCTCTTGTTTCCAGATTTCCCAAAAATATTGAAAATTTGATTTTTCTTTGCTATTTTAAAATTTTACGTTAAAGTCAGGAAAATTATTAGGATTTCAGTTCCAGATTTCGACAACAAATCGGATAACTCTCTATTAGAAGAAAAGCACCTTATTTTCTTGCCTGTTAGTTTGTACGGTATCTGGAAATCTGCTATTTGCTCTCTAAATACATTGGTCTACAAATTCCATTTGTATATATACAGCATAAGCCCACTATATAGGAGCCTCTGAGTTGTGGAAGGCTGCAATACTCTGCTGCATGAAATGAAGTGAAAGTTTGGAAAGGAGATTTACTCTTTTTTATGCCTAATTCACATCTCCAGTGCTCAAAATGCCATCATTTAATAACACCAATAGAAAAAGACCACAGATAATCCTCTACGTACAACCACAATTGAGCCCCAAATTTCTGTTACTAAGCAAGACAGTTAAGTGAGTTTTGTTCCATTGTATGACCTTTCTTGCTACAGTTGTTAAGTGAAACACTGCAGTTGTTAACTTGGTAACACAGTTGTTAAGCTTCCCCATTGTCATTGCTTGTCAGAAGGTCACGAAAGTGATCCTATGATCCTGGGACGCTGCAACTGTCATAAATATGTGTCAGTTGCCAAGCGTCTGAATTTTGATCATGTGATCATGGGGATACTGCAATGATCATATGTGTGAAAAATGATCATAAGTCCCTTTTTTCAGTGCCACTGTAACTTCGAATGGTCACTAAATGAACTATTGTGAGGACTGTCTGTATTCCAAATGGCAAATTGTGCAATTTCCCTCAGACCTAATAATCAAGCTCAAGCAATCTATGAAAGGAACATCTAATTCTTTTTTTCTAGAAGAAGAATGCATGTATATAGCTGTGTGATTGACATTACCGGTATTAACCTTTTAAAATCTGAAAGCAATCTCAGCAGCTATTTGAACACATTGTAATATGAATGGTTGAATTTCCTTTAGGCCTGTCAACTGTAAAAGTTTAAGTGCTTTGTACATGCAACACATCCTGATAGAAAATATATAACATAAAATAAATTCTACCAGCTACTCAGAGATATTTTTTTCCTGAAAATCCATCTATTGGTCAGTCACATACTTTTCATGTTTATTGTAGATTTCACATTTTGAATACAAATTAGATTTACCCAAAGAGCCATTAGAAAAGTCACACAAAACTTGTTATCTGATGCAATGTGAAATATTTTTAATAATAACATTTTTTTAACTGCAGAATGAAATAGAATGCACATCAAATTAATGTTAGGTTACAATTTACATAATAACAAAATAAACATTAATTATTCAAAAAACATTAAGTTTAGACAAAATATTAATGCTTTTGGGCAAAACTAAAGAAACATTTTGACAGAAAATGAAAATCAACTATTTGAAACATAATTTCATTCTTTCTGACAACTGAAGAACATTTTATTAAACACTACTTATGCAAATAATCATTTATAGATTTAAAGTGGACATTTCCAGTCTTTCCCCACCATCTTCATAATATATCATATGATATATTTTAGACATTACATTTTGAATATACAAAACTTCAAGGCTTAAATGTTTACCAGTGACAACAATATTCTTCCCACCACTCTGAAGATCTGTATGTGTCAGAGTATAAATATGCGAATACTTCTTAATAGGAATTAATTAGAAATGGACAAATTGGAAACAAGATCCAGCTTCAAGCTCCATTCTTACTCTGAAATATCTGAAGACATTTCTGTCTTTTGTTTTAGAGTTCATAGATAAAGTGGCATTTCAGCATGCACAGTATGTTACTTGAGCAAACCTTCTTCTCACCTTATCAGATTTCATGTTGGATGTTTCATGTTGGATGTAAAAGATTCTTCCTCTTGAATCAAGACAACTAAACATATTGACTTTTAGAATATGCACTCTCAGCTCTTCTTTGAATAATGTGGCTGCGATAGGTGGTTGGTTGTGAGGGTAATGAATACCGGTAGCTTCGGGTTTTTTCATCGCAACGGCAGAAACAACATAAAATTGCTCCTCCAGCCACAAGACAGAAAGCTGAAGCCCAGCCTATGTAAAGAGCTTCTCCAAGCTCTCGCTTCTGAGCCACTGTGATGACGGGATTGTAGAAGTCTCGGATAATGTTATGGGCAACAAAGCACACTGGAATGAGCACCACAATGCCAGTCAGGATGAAGGAGATGCCACCTGCCAGCAGAATGTAGCCTTTGATGCGGTCATCATTTCCTGTGCACTGGGTACACTTCATGCCAAGAACAGCCACTGCAAAAGCGAGGAATGCGAGAGCTGAAGCTGCACACATCAAGCCTCTTGAAGCCTGCAGGTCTGGTGAGAGAGCTAGGAGGGAGTCGTAGACCTTGCACTGCATCCTGATGGACTCTTGCCTTATGCAATTCATCCAGAGGCCTTCCCAAAATGTCTCAAAGACCACCACATTGTTTTCAATGAAAGCCGTCACTCGCCACTGGGGCATGCCAGTGATGGCAAAGGTCCCAACAGTGCCAATGCCTCCAAGGATCAGTCCTACAATCTGCAACGCAGTTGCTGCCGCCATTTCCTCATTCCAAGTCAGTAGAATGTTGTTCCAGAGAGTTTTAGGTGAATCTTCTTTTACTTTACCGATTCAGATCAGGTGTTGAAAAAATAACTTTTCAAAACCCTTCATACTCAGGTACAGAAACTCTGTTAACTCAAACCCATTTCAGTCTGATCCGCACTGATTAGGAGCTGGCTGCCTCTTTGCTGTTTTGAGCATACCACTGCCCCTATTGATTGGAAAAGATAAACTTATCAGTCAGGTTTTACAACTTTCAAAGCAAATGAAAGGTTACACATAACAAGGCTTGCAAAGAGCACAAAAATCCTCTCAGGGCACACCTAAACCTTTAAGGAAAGCAATTTTTCCCTTAAACTTTCTTCTCTTTTTATCATGAGATCATGATATAAAACTAGATTGTGTTAATATAACAATTTTTAAAAATATCTCTCCAGTTAGCAACCAAAAATATTATTGGAAAGGTCTAACTTAGCATTGACATGTTTATCATCTTACAGTTAGACTTTAGATAGAAAATATAAGTTAACTTTTATTTTCTTGTATTGACCAGTAAAACAAAAGTTTTGAAAACTGCAACTACTGTAGTGGTTAAATATGAATCCAAGGCAAATTCACCCCGTGTCGAACCTGTGCGGAAAACAATGTGTCAGCAACTGGATTTTTAGAATGTCATATGAAAGATTCAAGCAAAGATTTGCCAAATCTCATTACAGGTAGCCTTCTGTATCTGATGACAACTGAGCCTGGACTTCTCTTGCTAAGCAATACAATTGTAAAGCCCAAAGTCATCTGACTGCATCACTTAGCAACAACAATCCTGGCAGACCTGGTGGCCATCATAACCACCAGGACCACAAGGGTCATTAAGAGAGGATCCTACATGACCATGATGTGAGAAGAGGGAGAAATGCCAGGCAAGCAGTCAGCAGGTTAGAACTGCAGATGAGATTCACAGACAGGTGCTGCAGGCAGGCAGGTGTCATATGCAAGTGCTAAGAAACCTAGATGTATTGGCGCCACAGGCTATGCAGTAAAGGGAGGCACATCGGTGCCACTGCTACTGTGTGTCACAGGGTGGCGCTATACAGTACAGGTGGGTTGTAAGTAGCATGGCAATTGCACAGGTGATGTGGCAGGCACTATGGAGTGTGGGAAGGCATGCAGGTGCCGCAGGCAGGTGCTATGGAGTGTGGGCATGTATGTGGGTACTACTGGCAGGTGCAATGGGACATATGTGAGTTATGTGGGTGCTGACCAAGGGCAGGTGGAGAAGTGCCACAACCAAGCACTATGACATGTGGACAGGTAGACAGATGCCACAGGAAGATGCTATGGAGCGGGGTAGGTTGTGTGGATGCTGCAGGCAAGCGAGAAAAAAAGTGGTTTGTGATCTCATGCCAGATTTCCCATTGACTTTTCTTATGGGAAGCCAGCAAAGAAGTCACAAATGGCAATCGCCTGACTGAAGAACATTGTGACCACCATAATTGTGAGTTGGCAGGGAGAATGTGACAGCCCCAACTTCACAGACTGGTCATAACTCCTTTTCATTCAATACCATCATAATTTTGAACAGTTGCAGAACGAATGATCATAATCCAAGGACTACATGTAATAGCATTACCCCATTAATTAAAAAAATGAATAGACTGACTGTACTACATGAGTTTATTAATTTAAAAATGTGAACATTCATCATCATTGAAATTCTATGATAGCTAATTAAATTAGTGACTCTAACTATAGTTTGTTCCACTCCTAAGTCTGCTGTTTCCTGTCTCTGGTTGCATCCCTAATATATTGACTCATTATCAAGTCAATGCATGTAAATCTGAAAATATTTTATCTGGAATTTCTCTGTTATCACTCCCTCTTGACTGAAATCAATTTTATATTCCCCAAACAGCTCTACTCTAAATCTGTCCTAAGTAAGATAAAGTACTAAAATGTAGCCCTGTTTGAAGTGTTCAAGTCTGTATATACATGACACAGATATATTCTTATTATTCTACATGTAAATTACTTAGGAGTTAATTAAATTGAATATTGTTCATGGTACATGTGTGTGTATTTAAAATTCTGAAGTATCGAGAAACATGTTGATAAGTTATCATATTCTTAAATGATATTGAAAATATATTTCTTTCACCAAGAATCTGAATACCTTCTGTTTCAAAAATGAACCCCAATCAGTTTTCATTACTCCTATTCATTCCATGTCCTATAAGAAAGAAAGTCACTCAATCTCTGATTAGAAATCACATTTCAATTTTATTAAATAAATAATTAAAAGTTTGGCATGGAAAGGTGGTAATTCTGCATATCTAAACTAAGTCTCTCCTCTACTGTTGCCCTCTCCATAAAATCCTACTCTCTTTCAGGTAAGAAACTAGTACAGGTAGTCCTTGACTTATAACAGTTTATTTAGTGACCATTCAAAGCTACAACAGCACTGGAAAAAGTTACTTATGACTGTTTTCATACTTACAACTGTGGCAGCATCAACATGGTCACATGATCAAAATTCAGACACTTGGCAAATGACTTATGTTTATGATGGTTGCATGTTCTGGGATCATGTGATCACTTTGTAACCTTCTGACAAGCAAGCCAGATTGACTTAATAACCATGTTACTATTTTAACAACTCACTGTGATTGTAGTGCTGTGATTCACAACTGTGGCAAGGAAGATCATAAAATGAGGCAAAACTCACTTAAGAAATTCTAATTTAGTAACAGAAATTCTGCTCAGGGGCAGCTGGTTGGAACCCCTCTTCTGCACAATTCATTAAAGAGACTTTTACTGAGATGTAGTCAGGGAGAGAAAGCTGAACTGTGATCTGAGGAACTGTAACTAATCCTTTGCTTGTACATGTGGATTCCAAAAATGCTTAGGAATACCCAGCAGTCCACACACCCACCCAGAAGGACAAAGAGGACAAAAAGACAAAGATGCTCGACATTTTAACCTCCTCCTCCTCCTCCTGAACTTCAATGTATAATTAAGATATGAGGCAATAGCTTCTTAGTACAAATCATTCCATGGAGAGATTGAAGAGGAACATTAAGCCTGAATCAACGTTATGTCATTATATGTGGATGCTTGAAGCAGAAAACAATGTGATTGAGTATCTTCCTGTTTGTTTTCTTGTTGAGGCCCATGAGTTTCCAGAGATAGTATATCAAGTAGCTGCATATTGACAGTGAGCAGAATTGAAATTTGTAAGTAGGACCACAATCTCCAATAAGTGGGTTCCATATTTTCTTTCTGTCTCCCCTTCCGGTGTGCTAAACTGTTGGAAAGCAACAAGTGCCCAGAGATTTTAATTGATATTTTACTAAAGTCTCTTGAAAGTAGGCCAAGCCCTTTGTGTTTGAGTCTAGTTTTAAAATGTATCCTACAGAATTTCCACATCAACTGAAGTTTTCATCCCTCCCTCATTTCACTAATGATGAAGCTTGAAGCCCAGTATTTCTTCATGCTACGGCTTGGGCTGTGCCTAGTCTGGCTTAAGTTCAAATAACTCTATACTTGCTCATTTAAGAACTTTTTTAACTTCTCAAGGAATCGTGCTTGATAGCTAGTAGTCCCCCCACACAAAGAAACACTAGGCGAATTAGGCAACTAATTTAGATAATACAATAAAAAGGGATAACATCTACATGCCAAAGGCAAGACAAAATGTGCTATTTTCACACGAGTGTTGAGATTTTTTTAGTTCACATGGAACTAATCCTCAGCTGAATCCACAGCCCAATACATTTTCAGAAAGCAAAACATTAAAGATATTGGAGCTATTATGAGGCAAGAAATGTATGTTATTATAACATCATGTAAGAATATAGCAACAAGATGTATTACTAAATTCTAAAATAACTATCATATTCATGGAAGGATAATGTACAGCTTATGAAATGTTGCTTCTGTCAGGGAGCTGCTGGGTCAATGAGGAGACAGGCCATCTGCTGTTGGGGAGAAAAAAGACCAAGAGCAATGGACCAGAACATACCAGGAATCACCATGGTGATGAGCCAAGGATATTACCACTAGATATGGTGACCAAACTTGTGGAATTCATTCCCTCTGCCAGCCAAAGCAGAAATGACCATAGATAAACAGAACCACATGGAGATGGTCTTGCAGCAGACCAGGGATTCAAGTGCAATCACCCTTTAGCTTGGCCAGCCCGAACTTAGAGCTGTGCCTCCCATCATAAAGCCACAGTAAGACAGGCCATTAGACCCAGCTGCGATGATATTGGGCTATACCAGTGGAACAGGCTGCAATTTTGAGATTCCTGCTCTAAACAGTACCTAAATCTTGCTCAACTCCAGTTGCTTTCAGTGTCACATGTACAAATCTGATGCTTCTGAGTGAATTCAGAAATTAAACTCTCCAAGCCAATAATATCAAGATTCATTTCATTAACAGGGAAACTACAAAAATTATTTATATAGAGCTTGGTTCTTTAAAAAAATTCAAATCAAAACTACCATACTTAGCTTTATCAGGAATGTGTTATTTTTTTTCAAAGATTTTTCCCATTTAAGGCAGGACATATTCATTTATGATACATCAGAATGAAGCTTCCCATGATGCTAAATAATTTATGTGGAAAATCATTGTGTTGGATATTTATTTGTTTAGGAAATAAGTAAGCTAGTAAAGGAAGCAATTATGGATAAGAATATATTATATGGTGTAAAGGATTAATTTTCTGAAGCTTAAGTTGACAAAATATTAAAAACCAATCTTGTATTGACAGGAAGTTAGATGTAATGACTCACTCGACCTTTCTCATCCAGAGGCAATACTGTTTTTATAAAAAGAAACTGCGACTGTTTACTATTGCAAAACAAAAACGGATAATAAAAACTATGTTGACCAACTTCTGTTCACCAGGATGTGCAAGTTGTTATGCTCAGAGAGTTGTCATCAATAACAAAATGGGCTGAAGTACCAAATTAGGAAATCAAGCATTGCAATAACATCAAATGAAAACTTCAGCACATTCACAGAACGTGAAGGTTTCCACTGTCTTGTGTACAGAGAGCCTGATGTGGCAAATACGTTTTGAATTCAAACTACAGTATTTTTGTGGATTCATAGATTCCAAACACAGCAGTTATTAAAGGCTGTGGAGAGTTTTGATACTGGAAATAAAGGAAAAGAAAGCCTTTATATCTGATTCTCTAGTGACCAAAGATTTACTCACTTACTGTGAATGATAAATTAACTCGATTCAGATTAATTTTGCTGCTTATTGGTTTAGTAGTTCTATATCTTCTGTCTTCTCTGGAGTTTCCTACCTTGGTCAAAGGTTAACTCATCTCAATATGTGATATCTATCCCATAATAAAATACAGGTAATCTCTGGGTTATGAGCATTCCCTTAGCGAACATTCAAAGTTACATAATAAGCACCCCCTAGTGTTTACAAACAAGTCCTGAAACTATGAATGTTGCAGCACCACGGCAGTTGTTTGCCCTTATGAACAACTGCAGAGGCTCGGCAACATTCATCCTGCCTATTCCCCTCCGCTCCGCACTTTGATGGCCAAAACAGAGTTTTGGAGGGGAGGGCGGGCAGGCCCACCCCTCTGAAGCTCCGTTTTGGCCTGCAAAGTCCTGGGCGAAGCCTGCGCACACCAAAATGGAGTTGCAGAGGGACATATGTAGCTGAGAGGTTGGAGAGGAGACAGCTTGCTAGATCTTCCCACAGTAAGTGACCCAGTGCAGGAGGTTTGGGAGAGAAGCATTTGTGGGGAGCATGAGGTATTTCAGTGGGTCGCAGAGGCCTTAGGTGGTCTTAAGCAGGTGGTCTGTTCCATCACTAGGCCCCCATGGCCTTCCCCACCCTGAAATACCTCAAGTGCACTTAACGAACCATGCATTTGATTAGCGATTGCGTGGGTGAAAGGAGGAAGTGATCACATTCAAAATACGAGATTCACTCCCACGAATCCTCAGGTTACAAATGGAATGGGCAGGCTCATAACTCAAGGACTACCTGTAGTTGGTGAACATCAAGAGAGAGTGACAACTCATACATGCTGCATGTGGTTTTCAACAATAGCAATAACACTTAGACTTATATATCACTCCATAATGCTTTAAAGCCCCCTCTAAGCAGTTTACAGTGTTAGCATATTTTCCCCAGCAATTTGGGTTCTTGTTTTACCAACCTCAGAAGGGTGGAAGGCTGAGTCAACCTTGAGCTGATCTGGATCGAACTCCTGGCAGTGAGCAGAGTCAGCCTGCAATACTGCATTCTAACCACTTCATCACCAGGGCTCCAATAAGGGCTACAAGTTACTTGAAATGTTGTATAATGCACATACCGTATGTTTTACAGTAAAAAGCATACACTGAAGTCACTTGCCAAAGAATGAATCATTACCTTGTTGGTCATCCACTTGGTTCTTATATAAAACAGAATGCCCAACTAGGTAATGATTCTTTCTATGGCAAGTGACTTCAATGTATGCCTTTTACTGCAAAACATGTGCATTATACATTTCAAGTAATTTGTAGAGAAATCACCTAATTGCTGTTATATAATTATGTTAATTAAACTATGATGATCTTCCAATGTATTTTGACAGTGATGAGGTAAATGATTTCGATGTCCATCTTGAATCTTATTCATGGGAGTCGCTGGGAGAGGGGTGAACAAATGATGAAAAGCATATGATGACTTGCAATACAGTCTCTGCCCATTTTGTATATGCATTGTAATGTTGCATGCAGGTACATAAAGGGTCGAGTTTGCAAGGCATCATCAGGATGCATATTTTACCATTTTGTTGAACCCTCCAGATTCAGCAGATCTCTGATATAATCTATTCACTCTAGATTATTTGTTTTAAGTGCCAGGCTTTAGTAAAAATGTTCTCCAATTATTTAAAAAAAAATCTTCACTGTTTACTAAATATTTATATTGCAGAAAATGCTTAAGTTTAACATTGCTAAATAGTTCCATTTGTCTAAATGAAAATTTAAATGAGTGTTATAGTTATAAAGAGCAAATAAACAAAAAAATATATAAAGTTGTTGCTAAACTTTGCAACTGAAATGAAACTTAATAAACTTTGAATTCTGTAATAGTGGAAAGAAAAATATAACTTTATGCTTATCTTTATGAACAGTTGTTAGTCCCTTTTACTAGACAATTTCAGTCCTGCACTTCAGTGCCGACAATATTAAAATCCATTTCTCTTTAAGTGAGTGTGCACGTGTACTTTTTTAGCAGGAGAACTATTTTTATTCATTTGTATGAAAAAAAAGTAGTGTGAAATTTTGTTAATTTCGGTGACTTGTTATTGGAACACTTAGGAGAAAAAATAACTCTTGTAGTATGCCTTTTTAATACAAATATCACATATTGATGCTATTATTAATGCTGTATGAAAGTTCTTCATTCAATTTCCTCTGCTTCCTTCTTCAAGGATAAAAAATTCATTTCTTAATGTGCTTTAGAATTTTTTTTAAAAAAAATCTTGATATTTGGGGAAGATTACTTTTTTGAGGCAAGAGGATTCGGGTTATTATTGCTTTCTGTTACACATTTTCCACAATTCCATATTCAACGGCAGGAGTTGTATCACAATCTCTGCTCCTAAGATTTCACAAAGGCCATTTGTAGAAGCTTAAATATGGATACAATATATATTGTAGTTTACAGTCAATTAATCTATAACAATGTTATACTCCAGACAGTCAAGTCACTACATTAAGAGAAACCATCATGAGTCTGCATATCTAAACAAAGTGGTTTCATGAGACAGAAAGGAGGTGTCATGAAAATAAATAATTTTAGTTTTATGTAGTGAGGTAAGAATGAGGTGCTTACAAAGTTCAAACATGCAAACATTTAAAAAACATAAACATTAATACACACACAAAGTGAGTCATTTTGAACTTTTCTCTTTGTAAGCTGACTTTCAATTCTCCACTTATTTTACAGAACAAAAAGAAAAATCTGTATTCTAATTATACTTGTATGTGGTTTTCTTCTAAATGTCTAAGAATGTGAAATAGATGCAGCATTAGTAATGTTGCAAAGCCTATCCTGGATTCCTTATTAACAAAGACATCTGATATTTCAACAGTATGTTCTTAAAATAAAAGTTTCTCTTCTGCCCCAAGCAATTAGTAGTTTCCTGTCACAAACTTCCAGAAGAACTGGTATATCTTCCTTGGGCTGATGTGTTGCAACATCATGAACTCTTGGCCTCAGATTTTAATCTGCTGTAACAAGAACCTCAGAAACAACATTCATCCAAGTAAGAAGATATCTAATGCTTTTGTTGAGGAACAGTGAAATTAGAGCAAAACCAACACAATTCATTGAATTTCCTCAGACAAAAGTGCCATTCTGGTGTTCTCTTGGAACAATGTCACTTAGGGTTCTCCCATAATGTTCTGGGAGGGTTTAAAAGAAAAACATAAGGAAGTAGAGAGTGATGGAAAGGAAGGAAATCCCAGTTACAAAGTAGAATATATAAGAAACATATCCAAGACCCATAAATGACTCAAATGACTATACACTAATGCTCAAAGTTTAGGGACCAAACAGGGTGCACTTGAAGTATTAGTACATGAAGGCAGATATGATGTAGTTGCCATTACTGAAAATTCATGGGATGAAACTCATGACTGGAATGTGCTGATGGAAGTATACAAACTATTCAAAAGAAACAGACCTAACAAAAGAGGAACTCAAATTACATTCCTTCCTAAATTCTTGGAATGTATTAATATAATCAGTACAAAGGATACACTGGCAACTACACTCACTAGCCAGCACATCTTCAATCAGTAATGGGAGGGCTATCCTAAAAAGATGTCCAGTGCTCTTTTCCCTGCAGGGAGAAAATAGTACCATGTAGGTCCATAATTGTCCTTTATTTTATGTGACTGTGTTTTCTGAACCACAAATCCTGCATTTCTTTTTATTTTTCTTTACTTTGGTTACTTTCTGTATAAATGATCTGGTCTAAGCATTGTGTCTTTCCTGCCCTAAACCCAATTTTCATATAGCCGCCATTCAAACTCAGATGATGCTGGACAAGTGGGACTTATGACCAGTCCTCAGACTTGCAATTGTTGCAGCATCCTTGCACTGATATGGTTGCCATTTGCAATCTTCTTTGTTAGCTTCCTATAAGCAAAGTCAACGGGGAAACTGACAGCAGATAGCAAATGGCATCCATGTGATGTCCTTGCTTAATGACAATGTGAGATTTACTTAATGATAGCAGCCAGAAGTGCCAAAGTGACATCACACTTTTTGATCGGATTGTTTAGCAACAGAACTTCCAATCCCAATTGCCAGTGTTAAGTGAGGACTATCTGCATATCAAATTGACAATCTAATGGTTACAACATTTGTGAAACACAAGTTCCTCTGAGTCTTAAAATAAGTGACAACATTCTAGTGGAGACACTTCTTATCCAATCCTCCATGTAAAATGCACAACACAGACAGAAAATCTGCATTATCACCACTTGTATGCATATTCCTTTGATTCTGTTGTAGAATAATCCAGCTCCAATTTAAGTGTATTCTTTGTGCCCCTCTAGCAAGTAAACTATTTCTGCTAAATTGATTGCAATTATAAGAACCAAAGAAAAGTCTCTGTTTTATAACTTGGAATATTGCCGCATATCCCAACTCGTTGTTTTTAGAATGATATTGAATCTGAATTATTGCTTGTTCCAAATATATCTATTTGGATCACAAATATGCAGTTTTGTTAAGAGTGCCTCAGATAGTAATGATGCTTCTCTGAAGCAGAAGTGTGATGGAGGTTTTAACTTGAGTCTGGAGGCTGTGAGAATCTAAATGATAGGGGGAAAAACAGACTGAAATGAAATCCTAGCAAGAGAGAGCTACTGCTTTTGATATAAACCACATGGTTTGATTCCATTTCTTACATTGACCCTGGATATAGTCATCTGGGAGCAACAGCAACTCCATTACTTGTGGTCCTCCTTGTCCTATAGTTCCTGCCTCCAATAGTGGAAACTGTGGTCCCATGGGGAGCTTTTGCCCAGCTTCAGATAGGATGCTATTCATGACTATTATTACTTCAGCCTTTGTCTCAGTTACTTATGTGCTGTTCAATGCCCACTTTACAATAATATAGCTGTTGCTTTCACATTTTTCATGTTTTTATTGTGGGGAATACAGACTTGAAACCTAGGTCAGTTCATCAACTACAAAGAAGGCCACATGTTATACTTTGGGATAGGATTAATGGACAAATAAATCTATTTCTTGAAAGTATACAATAATAGTCCATGTTGTACAATTTCTAGTTATCTGTAGCAGGCAGAATAAACTGATCAGATACAGATCTAGCATAGTATTAACCTCCTTTCCAGATTAAATGAAAAAGAATATTAATATGTTTTATGGCTTTTGTGGAAAATATGACCTCAACAAATTAAAATAGGACAGTTATGAAAAAAGCAATAACTGTAGATAACTCTGAGTAAACTTTCATGGCAAATTATCTAACAGGATAAAATTGGTGTTGTGAATTACATACATTGATTTTTCTGGCAGAGTCAGACCAGACAATATTCAAAGATCTTAGTACTTAATTATTAGCTTAAATGGTTTGGGAATGCTGAAAAATTAACCAAAGTATATAGTAAAAGTTCATTCTGTTTCCACCCGAAAGAATCCACATACATTTTTTAAAAAAAATAATACTGTGATCTCATTTATTAAGGCTGCCAAACAATTAACTTCTTTGCTTACCAGCAAATCAGGAGATCCATCATGTAGTCTTTTCCCATAATAGTCTTTGTTGTTGATTTACTATATCTTAGGAAATATAAGTTACTAGGTGACAGCAGTACAAAGACATCATGAAGTGAATACTCAAGCACTAACTCTTTTTTATTATGGGATAGTAGCTTATTGCAAAATAAACAGACTGCAAACCCAATATATTAATGTAGCATCTGTATCTTTTCCTTTTGAAAAGAATCATTGTCAACATTCATATTGCCAATCTAGTCATTATATTATTAACCATTTACTATTACAATAGTTACCGCACATAGCAATTACCACATACACACTGTGCGTACATAAGGTAGAACAGTTTAATTAATGTTCCTTAGGATCTTGATACAGCTAAGGTGGCAATTCTATCCATTTGGCATAGCATCCAAGAATCCATGGGATCAGTCAGATATGATACCAAATCACATCTCCCCTTCTCTGTCAATGTCTATAGCGTGTGCTTTCCAAATCTAGCAGTCTAAAGTCAACGACTATCAAAACAGCACATTGGAAGTAAAGAGACATAAACAGCTTTGTAAATAATGGGAGAGATTTATATGAGGGGTCCTTGGTGCTCTCTGAACTTGCTTGTTTTCTTGCAGATGTTTCATTACCCAAATTAGGTAACATCATCACTACTAATAACTGATGATGTTACCTAATTTGGGTAATGAAACATCTGCAAGAAAACAAGCTAGTTTAGCACTGATGATGTTACCTAGTATGGCTAATGAAATGTCTACAAGAAAACAAATAAGCTTGGAGAGCACCAAGGACCCCTCATGTCAACCCTGAGCTACAATTAATCTCCTTTATTAGAGATTTATATTTTACTAATAACAGCTTCTGTATAAGGAAGCCTGAGAAATACTTCAACATGGAAGTCACTGAATCCTAACTCTCCATAACATGAACTGAAGAAAAATAACTCCCATTGGCACCAGCAGAAGTTTCCCTTAAAATGCGATTTCAAAGAGACAATTTTTATCAGGATTCTAGCAGGAAGAGAAAGAGTTAAACCTTCTTTCCATGTTTATCATCCACAAGCTCAGGATTACCATCGGGCACTGCTATGTTTAGGTAACAAGCACATGCACTCTCAAAAATGACACCCTCCAGTTTTGTGTTTGGATTATTATTTTTTTTTTTTAAAGGAAGTGAAGAGGGGCTAAAAGCTATTTTCCTATATTACAATTCATTTATTTGGAAATATAGAGAGCTTTGGATTCCAGGCCTTCCTTTGCACACAGCAGAGAAGCAAGATTATAAATTAAATATTAGTAAGAAAAAAACAAGCTAAAGCCATATATGTTATTTTCCTCTGCTACATCGAACAATATTTAAGAAATGCATTTGCAAAAGGTTTTGAAACAGTTTCTCTATCATTTCTAAACATAATTTTTTGTTGGCTTTTCTATTAATGTTTGAAAATTGTCATACAGTGATTTTTTTTTGTCTGTATTTATTCTGGATGGACGATGGTCAGATTAAGCATCAGGCAGATTCTGAAACATGGTCTTCCCATTAAGTTTCTCTCCCCTTCCTGCTCTGAGCCTGATGCCTACATAATGGGAAACTAATTGGATAACGTTTTCCTTCTAATAAATTCTAATCTAAATTTCATGCAAGCCTCTTCCAAACAGGATAAAACAAATGCACACGCACTCAAGTTTAGAAGGGAATAACCTGAACGAAAACCAGCTCTTTGAAATGTGCATCAACAATTTGATCCTGGTCACTTGTCCCCCCACTTGTCCCCCAAAGGCAACAACTTAAAAGAAAAGAAAAAGACATAACTAAACAGATGGTTTTGATATATTGGCTTCATAGTGTTTAAATTGTTGCAAGTGCCTGTCTCTAATAAAAATGATATAGTATACAATTCTTAAAACCATATGTAGTTTGGATCTTCCTGTTTTCAACTCATTTATGCAACCTGTTTAGTAGCCTTAAGAAGGAAATCAAGCGTCTTTTAAGCCAGATGTTCCCAATCTGAGACCATTGAATGGCCTGACTATGATACTTGTATATCTTCAAAAAATGTAGCCAAAACATAATTTTTAATGGGAAAGAAAGGGAATGTTATTAAATAGAACATTTAATTAAATTTCTGAAAACTATAAATCTGAATAATAATCATGTTAACTAAAATTCATTTCACTAGAATTATTTACAAATGAAATGAAATCAAATTAAATTTTTCTTCCTGCCTCACAAGATGAACAGCCCTGATTTGGTCAATGACATGGAATGAAGAAAAAATTTGTATCTCACTACATTCTTCAATCTCATAGTCAACCATAAGTTAAACCAGAAAAAAAATTCATGACCACCAATCTCTTGAAAAAAAATTTTTTTTAAACCACTTCACCTCATTAACTTTTGAAAGCATTGCTCGAATGCCTTACATAAAAAAAAAATACTTAATTTTTCCACCCTAAATTATGGTGTATATTTTTAACACCAGATTTCATATGTTCACAATTTTTCAAACAATTTTTATTTTTTTTCTTTGAAAAATCTGTGTTTTACTTTTTAAAATATATCTTCACTGTATACTGAATATCTATATTGCATAAAAAAGCTTAAACTTGAAGCCTGCTAAATTATTCCACGTGTGTAAATGAAGATCTAAAAGAACATAGGTTTCCCTAGCTGGGTAGGAAATCATTACATCTTCGTGAGAGATCTGAGAGATCTGGTGCTGGGACAATATATGGAGAATGCTATTAAAGCATTTCACCTCCCAATGTTCCTGGAGATATTCTGGTTATCAGCAGAGTGATGCTGGCTGAATTCCTATTTTTTTCTGTTGCATTTTCTGTGAGACAACTGTTTTAATTATATAGCGATTGCTGGTAGGAATAGAGGTGAGGAATTCGTGGAGACAGGTCTGAGCCCCAAATACAGCATCCACAATGGAATCTATATTGCCTCTCCTTGTTTGATTCAAAATACTAGAATCGCTAGTTGAATGGGGGTGAGGCAGCGGTATCTAAGAGTTCCTCTGTGCTTTATGCACAGAAAACATCTTAATTATCCCCAAGCTAGGACCACCAGGAAGAAAATCCTTCTTATACTGAAATGTCCAGAGGGCCACTTGCTGTATTGGTAAGAGTTTATGAGAATTGTCATCTGATACTATTAGTGAGCCCCAGCTTGTGAAAGACTATTCTAATCCAATTTGCTTTTACAAAAATCTCCAATTTCAATTTCTTCCATTTCTATCCAGACATTTCAGAACAACTGCTATTCGTTTTTTTAATGCCTAGCAATAATTTAAGTATTTAGAACAATTTAATTCTTAAAAAGCAGGTGCTCCAATTTGTGATAATTATACTGGGTTTTTCCTAGCATTAATTATGTTTACTTTTTAGTTTTCTTTCTTCTCTCCCTCTTTTATAATGATGAAAAGTGAAAACCTTATGTGAACTTATGTAAGTTCTTGCTAAGCTGTGAGAAAACAGCAGCAGCAAAATCAGGAAAAATATAATTTCCAATCACAGTTTAGATGCCTATTAAAGTCAGAGTTCCCCAACCTTTCCACCTTTCTGGACCTCAGGGGTGGGGGAGAGACGGAATGGTTCTGTGTGCACGGCAGGCAAGCATGCATGCACACATGGCTCCATTTGCATGTGTGGTGGGCATGCACACATGCCGCTCACACAACTGAAGCGCATATGATCATCTGCCATTCACCCAAGTGGGGATGCCCACGCACTCACTCACCACTTCCACAGCCCGGTTACAAACAGCTCAAGGCCTGTAAGTGGGTCATGGCCCAGGGGTTGGGGACCCCTGTTATAGGTAGTCTTTGACTTACAACTGTTCATTTAGTGACCATTTGAAGTTACAACAACACTGGAAAAAGTGACTTATGACCATTTTTCACACTTATAACTGTGTGTTACAGCATCCCCATGGTCATGTGATTTACATTTGGATGTATGACAACTGGTTCATATTTATGATGGTTGCAGTGTCCTGGGATCATGTGAGGATCTTTTGTGACCTTCTGACAAGCAAAGTCAACAGCAAAGCCCTATTCACTTAACAATCATATTACTACCAGGTTAAATTTAACAACTGCAGTGATTCACTTAACAACTTAGCAAGAAAAATAATAAAATGGGCCAAAACAACAAATTTCTCACTTAGTTACATAAATTCTGGGCTCAATTGTGGTCATAACCTGAGGACTACCTATATTAAGTCATGCAAAAAGTTAGGTTGTCCTGGAATGAGAACAGTGAAAAGTATCTATTTGATTTTGGCATGGGAGTTAAACAATTCATATTGTCCTCATGGAATTTTTGCAATTCTACCATTGTTTAGTCATCTAATAGAAATATTACTATTTTCTCTTATTTCCAAAACATATAGGATTCGGTTGTTAGTAATATAATTATACATTATGAATATTACAGGGCTATTGTATCAAACTTGTGACTTGATTTTCTAATGCTATCATATTAGGCAACACTGAATGATTCCGAAACTGATATTAGATGCTAATATTTAGTACAACGTAACTATATTGCATTATAATAACATTGTAGTATATTCTCAGAATTACATTCGCTTCTCAAAAACAACATGACAGTTTTTCTCTGATTTAGTCATAGTAAATGAGGTCACTCATCCAAATTTATATACAGGGTTCTTTATATTAATACTGTTTTCCATTTTTGTTCTTTTACAAAACAAAGAATGTACGGAATATCCTTAAACTTGGATTGTTGGGTGTAAAGTAGTGAGAAAATCTCAAAATACTTATGGTTGTAAATTCACATTTTCTGACGGAACATAGAAAGGGAAAGGGAAATCAAACTCAGAAATCTCAGGACTTCGCAACAAACTGATTTCATTTTCCAATCAACATTAAAACATATTTACAACATTTACATTGCGTATGCATCTACAAGTATATAATTACATTTATTAGCAGCTATATTTTTCCTAATTATCTGGGATTTGTCCATAAAGGGAATATAATTAAATCTGAAGGATAGTACATATAATTTACTATATTAACACAGTAAAACTGCATTAGCTTTGCTTATCGTTGATGTTTTTAATGCATTTGTCAAGGTTGAAATCAATTGGGTTAAAAATTGTTTTGGGAGGTAGAATTTGAATGTATTTGGGAGGTATATGTTTGTGTGTATGGGATTTAGTATTAGGTTCTCTTATGTATTAATAATGGTGAAATAGATACATAATTTTTCTAAATACCCAAAGGCAAAAGCAGGAAGTATGGATGTCTCTGGAGGAATTATTTTCCTCTTTCAGGTTTCCAACTTTGGAATTCCAGTGACCAATCACAAGCAACACATTTTGCTTCCATGTTCTGTCAGTTTTGAATTGAACTTGATCATAAAAAAATATCAACCTCCTCTTCTACATTAGTGATTGAAGCATAATTTGAACAATCATATTAAAAAATTGTCAGGATCTAATCAATATTATTTGTTCATTGATTGCATTGTAGCCAAGTACTATTCTTGCTACACCCTTCCTAACTATAAAAATAACACCATTTCTTCTTTTCCAAGACCTGAGTAACAAACAGTGTGATCTTTGGATTGAAAGTATCCAGTCCCAATCCATCTCAATTTCCTGATGCCTAACATGTAAATTTGTAGTTGTTTCATTTCATCTTCATTTCATCTTCTGTTTTAAGACTAGAGTTTTTTAGCATATTTATAAATAATCTGGAATTGGTCACCACTGGTGGAATAGCCAAATCTGCTGAGGACACAAAGTTGTTCAGCATGGTAAAAGCAATAACAGACTGTAAAGAAATCTGGGAACTCTGCATATTAGGCGAGTGTCATTCACCATGAGCAAATGTGAAATTGTGAACATTGGTGCCAAAATTCCTAACTATTCATACTAACTAGTAGGATCAGTGCTAGTTGATTGATGAAGAAAGCAATTCAATGAAAGTGTGCAGCCTCTGAAAAAGGCCAATAGCATACTAGAAAAGCTCTGCAGCTTCTCCTGGAAACAATACTGAATCATTTGAAGCTTTTTAGTTTATAAAGGAAGCAAATGAAAGGAGACATGATTGACGTCTACAAAATTATTCACAGTGTGAATAAAGTAGATTGGGAGAAGCTATTTTCCCCTCCCCAAAATGCTGGAATTAAATGGATAAATTGGATACCAAATGGATAAATAACTATAAGATTAGAAGTAAATACTGAAAAATAATCTGTTTTTTTTAAAAATAATATTATATCATTACCGGAGCAGCTTCAACACAATATTGGTTTGCTTATTAACCCTGGTAAATTTAAATATCTGTAATTAATTCTTACGCAGGATTGGCAACATAGTTAAAAATCTTCATTATGAAAAAATGAAAGTGAAATTAAAAACTTGGTGACATCATTTTTTTATTATTAAGAATAGCAATTATTCAAACTGCTATTCTTCCTAAAACAGTTTTTTAGAAACTCCCAGTATCAATGTCCTCTAATTGGCTAAATAAAAAATAGTATTTTCATTCATAATTAATTTTTAAAATCACCAAGAATAAAATAAATCCTTTAGTAAGGCAAAAAGAAGATTCAAGAATACCAAATCTGACATATTATTTTAATGCATTTCAACTGAGACAATTAATTAATATTATTGGGAAGGCTAATTGGTCCTTGACTCTCCATTGGTCAGATGAGATGCAAATATAAATTTCAATCTAAATTTCAATCTAGCCTTAGCAGTCATACTTTATTCTTTGTTTCTTCTTCAAATATGAAGATAAATTGTTTAGTTCAAGAAATGGAGAGAGAGAGGACAATCACGTTAGGGACCCAACAGTAATACAGATATGCAACCCTATTAAATATTCTATAGTGCAGAGAGAATAGAATCACACTAGTTTGAAATTCTACTTCTGCAAATTTTGTGATGCTGTTTTTAATTTAACTTGTTTTACAAAAATACCTACATGCTCAAAAATACATTAATTAAAAGGATAGAAAATTGTGAACAAAAATATACTTATTCATGAAAAGTCCATACGAATTTGTGTATGTAAGTATATACAGAATATACAGAATATATTACAAGTTTTGTTTTTTAAGCTCACAAGCTTAAGAATAGAAAAATGAGAAACAAAAGTTTATAGAAATACCTATTCCAGTAGCTGAACAGAGGCCTCCAGCCATATGTAATGGCTTCATTGGTACTTGATAATCCACTGATTGTTGTTTTCTTAAATGTGCAGGAAAAAATAGATTGCTTTGCTTTGGAGGCTCATGAGCTGTGCAGTTTGGCTAAAGGCATTGAGTACTCAGTGGGATTTTTGTCATTTTACTGGAAATAAGAGTCACCTCCTGCTATAATAAGACTGCATTTGTAAATTGCTTTCCAAGGAGCTTAAAAGACAGCTCATTATTTAAAAAAAAGAAACTGCTGTGAAACATTTTGTTCTTTTGATCATGTCCTTCCATAATAAAATTAAGGATGTATTCCTCAAACATGCTAATTGAAACTGTGTAGAGTTCACTGTGTAACCAGTACCATGATTCTTTCCAGTTATAGATTTCTTTTCATACTATCAAGTGCAACTCCTAGGAAAAATAATTTTCATTACTGGATTTTGGGCATTACAGATATAAAAATGTCATTTATTTTGAATGAACCTCTGACATTCTATTTCATTCCTGAATGAAAACCAGCCCAGAATGAACATTAACAGAGTAAATTGTTCAGTAGAAATCATCTTCTTCATCCTTGCATTTTCCCATAGAGGCAGGGTCCACTTTTTAGATCAATGAACACAATTTAATACAATCAGACACAGTAACCAGGTTGAACTGAATGATTTTCACATGCCATTTTTGCTTTGGACTTCCATGCAGGCACTTGTCATCGATATAAAAGTGGTAGGCAGTGCTGGCAATGATATGGGGTGCTCTTTATAGAATGTGGCTATACTACAATAGGTGATTTTCCCACATTTTCTCTGTTGTTGATGCAACACGTATCTGCTCCCAGACTGTATTATTGTGGATGTGCTTAACAGTAACAGAGTTGCAAGAGACCTTGGAGGTCTTCTAGTCCAACACCCTGCACAAGCAGAAGACTCTATACCATTTCACATTATGGTTGTGCAGTCTCTTCTTAAATCCTCCAGTGATGAAGCACCCATAACCTCTGAAGACAAGCGGTTCCACTCGTTAATTGGTGTCACTGTTAGGAAACTTCTCCTTAGTTCTAGATTGCTTCTGTCTTTGCTCAGTTTCCAACCTTTGTTTCTTGTCTTCCATATTGATGCTTTGGAAAATAGTTTGACCCCCTCATCTTTGTAGGAGCCACTCAAATATTGGAACAGTGCTATCATGTCCCCCAAGTCCTTCTTTTCTTTAGACTAAACATACCCAATTCCTGTAATTGTTCTTCGTATGTTTTAGCCTCCAGCCCTCTAATCATTTTTGTTGCTTTTCTCTGCATTGTTTCCATAGTCTCAACCTCTTTTTTGTACTGTGGTGACCAAATATTGCTATTGAGAAACTTGCTAGATGCCTGCTTTATCATTTTTCCATCCTCACATATGCTGAGTTTCCAAAATCTTTTGATTTATTTTTATGCTGCAATGGAACTATTTAATTTATATTTTCTTTCTTTTCTTCATTGTTTATATGCTATGCATTTTAACCACTGTTTTTATTTTTGAAAAATGGAATTGATCAAGAGTCCTAAACTTGGTGTTGAAGCATAAATAGAGATTTCAAAAGGAGTGGGGAGGAAATCACACATGGAGTTGTTGTTGTACCTACTTAG
The DNA here is from genome assembly GCA_032468155.1 of Oxyrhabdium leporinum. Lineage (NCBI taxonomy): Eukaryota > Metazoa > Chordata > Lepidosauria > Squamata > Cyclocoridae > Oxyrhabdium > Oxyrhabdium leporinum. Next base: position 211,024 of record JANHFL010010324.1, on the reverse strand, counting down.
GCTAACCTAGCATACAAACTGGCACATTAACACAATCTAGCTGGATGCCTGATATGTTCTGGGCAATCTATCCAAAAACACAAATCCTCAGTAGTGTTTTTCTTGACTTTTCCCAAGAGAGTTAGACAGTTCTCCATTATCTTTGTGTTATTTTTGTTGTCCTTAGATTAAATTTATTTCTAATTTTTGTATATCTGTATAATATTTGAGCAGAACAAAATATGTAGATTTGAACAATGTAAGCACAGTATTGTTTATTAAATATTTTCTGTCTTTCAGACAGTTATCACTAGCTAAAGAGTTCTTCAAATACTTTACACGGGAATTGATGTATTCTGTGTATATTTGAAACCACTTTGCTAGCCTCAGGTAAAACATTTTTTAAAAGATTACTGTTTAAGTTTTTTGTGCATAGCATTTGGTAGCCATATTAACTAATAGCATATTGTAATTTTACTGAAGGAAGCATTTATTTTCTTGTCAGGAATAAATACCATGCTGTTCCAAAGAGAGTAACTGTAACAAAAACACATTAGATCTTATGGGCTGGTGCTATTAATGAAATAAGATGATTAAGTAATGACAATGGAAAGTGCTTTATATTTATATATTACCTGGATAAGGAAATTATATTATAATTTGATTATATTATATTCCTTTATATCCTCAAATCTTCTAAGTATTCAATTTGCTGAAATGATATTTTCTCATAAACCTCTACTTACTCACTATTAATTATAGATTTCCTAATTAATAGTATCCATTAATTAATAAGAATACTAAAGGTATTATTTGAAATCTATATTTCAGGGCCAGCTTGGACATCTCTATCTCAAATCTGTTTGGGTAGCAACTAAAGCATGTAGAAAGAATGGCTGGAATAAACATAGGTGATCCTTGACATACAATCATTCATTTAATTACCATTCAAAGTTACAACAACACAGAAAAAAATGATTTACAACTAGTCCTCACACTTATTGCCATTGCAACTTCCCCACAAACATGTGATCAAAATTCACTTGGCAATTGGCATGTATTTACAATGGTTGCAGAATTCCAGGGTCAAGTAATCATCATTGGCAATTGTTGAGTCAGCTTTTGACGAGCAAAGTCAATGGGAGAAGCCAAATTCACTTAACAACTATGTGACTCACTTGACAAAAGAAAGCAATGGTAGTACCAATAGTAATAGGCACTTCGAGCACTACCGGAATACTATCAACATTGATAAATCAGAATCAGTCAATTGGAAAAGACAGCTTTACTCTGAATAGCTTACATCCCACAACGATTCCTTTAATATCCATGAAAATTCAACTTTTGCCTGTCCCAGTTCCTTGGGAAGGACTCAATAGGTGGATTAAAAAAAATACCAAATCCATTTTGAACCAATCTGGTTGACTGTGTGACCAACCATAAACATTACGATGAACCATAATAATAAAAATAGTAATAATACCCCAATTATTTTTGTAGAACTCATCCTGTCTGCTATTTTCCCCACAACTCTGTAAGCTGCATTAACCCAAAAATCATATCAAAATAGAATTGTTCAGCTATGCTCGGTATGTTCCTATGTACAGTATCTATATTTATGAGGAATGCATGAGAACATTGCATGCTAACAAAGTACAGGAAACATAAACTACAGAAACACTTTCAAATGAAGAGTTAATTTCAAAATAAGGGCCACACTAAAAATGCAATGTAGATATGACATAGGAAATGGAGATCATGTGCTGTCAAACCTCATTTTAATAGCCTTCAACTCACCTACCTATCCAATATTGGCAGCAGTGATCCTGATCAGTTCCAATTATCAATCTAATTATGGTAATATGTATCTAGTTCTATATTTCCATAGGATGCTCTATAGGAATGGGCTTTGAAAGGACTTCAGGAAAGGCAGTTAGTTCAAAATGCAATGGCTAGATTGTTTTTTTGTGCATGAATTTTAAACTATTTCAACCATGTTCTTCCCATCTGATGGCAATTTCGCTACCTTCCAGTCTGTTTCCTTCACTGATGCATAAAGGCCATGGTCTCTTTTTATATATAGATTGATAATATTTTCAAAAGTTATGTGATAGATTCCTTCAACAAGAGAGGTTTGACCTGAGAGGGATGTCAACGAGAGGTCTTTTTCCTGACAACTTTATTCTGGGATTCTTTTCCAAAAGAATCAAAAAAGAGCAACAGGAGCATTCTTTCTTAAGATCAGGTTTTAATTCTACTACTTGTGCTCTTCATTTTATAATCTGATTATGATTTCTTTTATTTGTAAACCACTCATTTTCATGTTGCTATGGCTACCACATCCTATTCTTGCTGCTAGGAAACAAAGACTTCCAAAGGCAGATGCCCAAGACAGAAGGAGCAGAATCTCCTTCACTTGTGACAACTTGCTGCAAGATAATTTCTGAAATGGAGGTGAACAAAGCAGCAGGAGCTATTGCGCTGGCTTGGTAGGAGGGAAGAGGAAGAGAGAGATAAGGATTATCAGCATCCGATGCTACCTTAAAGAAAAAACGTTTTATAGAGATGTGATGAGTTCATAATATTGTGACCTGAATTTTATGTTACATATGACTTAATATACTGAAACCTCTTAGAATTTTGCTAGATGAAGCTAAATATAAACTGGTTTTTTCTGCATATTGACTTAGTTGTATAAAATATAAAAGAATTTGATTTAATAGAGCTTCAGTTGAATTACCTCAATTAAAAAAAATCAAAAGAGAGACTTTAACAGGATTCAGAGTCTTTCAAAGCACCTCAAAATCTTTTCTGCTACTTCTGATTGCAGACAATCTATAATGTTACAACTTCACTTCTGTATATGGAGAACCTGGAGGAGTAAGGTGGAGTGATAGTTATATTGGGCTTAGTGATCTGAGTAGCCAGAGAATGTGTTTCCTTTTCTCCTTAAGCTCTGCCTATCTGAGCTTTTTGGGGGTGTTCTTGTGTTAATAAAATGTTACGCTTCTGTGCTGATCCTGCCAAGTAGACAAGCTGCTCTTACCATTCTGAATATGGGCTCAGGGCTAATCATCCAGTCTGCAAGTCTTAAGTTAAACCTCATTTTTTAAAAATTCTGCATAATTGGACCAAGTTTAAATCTTTCTATGAGTAAATAAATGTGCACCACACTAATATTTTCAAATGCTGTCCTATATGTTTTTAAGAATACGAAGATGGCAATCTATGAAGGCCACCTGTTCGATGCCAGCCTTTTTCTTTGTGGTCTATTTGTTTCTGTGGCAGAATAACACAATAACAAAGTTGGAAGAGACCTTGGAGGTATTTTAGTCCAACCCTCTGCTCAAGCAGGAAACCCTAGACCATTTCAGATAAATGGTGTCCAATCTCTCCTTAAAAACTTCCAGTGTTGGAACATCCACAATTTCTGGAGGCAAATCATTCCACTGATTTATTTATTTATTTATTTATTTATTTATTTATTTATTTATTTATTTATTTATTTATTTATTTATTTATTTATT